>ML808438.1:98365-112928 GCA_009831015.1 Picea engelmannii
CAAGAAATATGCCAAATGATAGATCGGGAAACTGTAAGGACAACCCAGATGTCTGAATCTCCAAGATCCCTCTCAATCTATGTAGATCTGAATTTCCCAATGAATGGGGTGCCCCACTAGATGAATGAAACCCTAGATGGTTCGGACTTGATGAAGGAGGCCTCAAAATGCTCAGAAACTTTCCAAGAATATAGATCGGGCTATGAGAATCCCGTGGGAGAAGTTTCAGACTCAGATCTCAAGTAGATCTCCCTAGATCTGAGTTTTATTGAATTACAGGACGTCCCCTATGGCTCCAAGATATCCCAATCTGCAGACAAATGTGGAATGATGATAACCCTCCAGAAAATCCCTCAAACTGATGGTCCTTCCCTTGCAAACAAAACTCAACTGTCGGAATGGCCCCAGGCCCTCAGGATAAGTTGGATCGAACCTCCCTCTAGATGATGGTGTTCCCTTGCTGGAAACACAAGAACAATATGACTTGCTACCTTCCGAAGTGCTAAATGGAGATGGTCTGAGACTATAATGGTGTGGAGGAGTATTTCATCCATGAGACCAAGCTATGGAACAAGGTGAGTGGATATTTCACCATTGAGTTTCTCACAAGGGTTTGTACAAAAAAAGCCCCAAACTGAATGCTCAAGAGCAATAGCAAATGCTAATCCAAAACTAGAATGAGTAATAGGTGCACCCCAGCCTCTTACTTATACTTTTCCTTCTAATTCTATGTTGAGTTAGGTTAACTCCTAGGGTTAATCTTCTATTCTTCTGTTGAGTTATCTTTTACTCTATCCTTTTCCTTTCTTAAGTCAACTTAAAAATATAACTTTTAACTTCTTGACTTTCCCCCCTTCAGTGTGAGACTATGATCTAGTGGGGGTGCCCAGGACACTGAGTCTCCTCATCACCTCTCTAAGAGGTGGGGGACATTACAGGTTGATATCCTACCCGCCTCTCTGATTTGGTGGGATCATATTGATATCTTTAACCATATCTCTTTCTCCTATATAATGATGGATTTCTCATGGAAAAGGTTAAGCATTAAGTAAGAAAAAAACATTAAGCAAGAGAAAGTAAGGAATGATTAAGGTTGAATAGGATGTGAATTGTGTGAGGTACTCTACATCAGATGCTTGAAGGCTTCATTTCAGCTTATCAAGTTATTGTGGATCATCTTCATGCAAGATTGGAGCAAGTGTGTGTGTCAAGAGCAAGGGCCACTGAAAGGGAACTTAGCGACATCAAGGCTATTTGGTTGTATCTTCCACTTTCTCTTAATATAATGGTGGCATGTTTCTTTCCCATAAAATCATTCTCATTTTATTACATGATTCCTTGATCACATGTATAAGTCTTCATTGAGTATTCTATTATTGCTTTCACTATGGTTGGTTTGTGTTTCATTGTAGGATCAATAGCGCAAGAGCACCAGAGCAAAACAGGGACAAAAAATACATAAGGAAGTGATACTCAAAGGTATGTCATGCATTCTTTCTTTGATAATAGATTCAATGATTAGAGCTTAGGGAAAGCGCCATGTCTTTTCTTGTTTTGTTCTAGATCTAGGTGGATCTAGGGAGATCAGTTTATGTCCGCATTTACCGAAATATCTAATAACAACCCTCTAGATAGAACCTGGGTAGGAGTGATAACAAAACCTCCAACAACATTATACCCTGGTGGAACAAAAAGACTAGTCCCTCTGGCTGGAACTTGGGTAGGATTAGAAACATAACTATTAAGAGTGTTATACCCAGGTGGAAGTGATGGATTTGATCTAAGCGGAAGTGGCGTTCCAATAGGAGCTTGAGTTGTTACCAAACTTCCGACAGAAACATGTGTAACTTGTGGGACTGTGGTAGAGCTAGTGATATGGAGATGAAGAATTGTATGTGTGCCAACCAATAACGGGTTTTAATTCATAACAACATTACTTGTTGTGTGAGTAAAAAGATTCAGAGGTACTATATAAACAATATAAGTAACAGGTATGTGTGATGAGGTAGGTTGGTTTGGATTCATACCTATTTTATCAAAAATACCATGTCCTAAGGATGTCCGCCAAAAATAATGGATTGGGACTGAACTAGGATTAAGAATTCCATAAGTGTGAACCGAAGTTCTAAATGATTCACTGTGAAATGGTGGATCATCCACACTGGACTCTGCGAAAGGTACCAAAGGTATTGTAGTATAGTCTTCAACAATAACGTCTCCCGAAGAGTTTATTCAAAGAAAAATTGGGTCTTGTATAACATTCAATAATGGATTTACAGGGAGTGATGATTCAACCATTGGAGTAGAACTCCCGATCTCAGAGGAATCATCGTTATTGACTGCTCCTTCAGGAGAAGGACCCTTCGATGAATTATTAAGAAAGGGGGCATATTCCTCTGGTTCTTTCAAAGGCAATCCTTACATCCTAAGTGAATGACAAGGGCTGATGTTGGCCACACTCAACAAAGAATAAAAAAGATCTATGGCCAACTAGAGAAAAAAAATAACACTTCACTAACAAAATCTAGATATCAAGCATATAAACAAACCTTCTTATTTTGAAATCACTAGTTGGTGATGAAATCCAATGTCACAAGATCAAGACAAGAAGGGGCTGGGATAAAGTGGGTGGAAAAGTTATATTGACGGCTTTCTTAACAGACTTACGCCCTGGTGTAGGATCCCACACATAATCGTGGGTATACCCTTTAAGGAGCCTGAGTGAGTTTAGCCAACATTGATTCTAGGTACCGTGAAGAATTTCCCCTCCATAGTCACCTCATGTGAAGACCCTAAAGAGATAGGCTACTAAGGTTAACAATTATGACAATGATGCACGGGGAATCAATCGACAGTCTGATATATGTGAAAGGGTAGGGAATCTAAGCCCAAAATCTCCTCGAGAAGGTACACACATGATTTTCTTCTCAAGTGACCCCCAATAATACGTGCATTCACTACACTAAGACTAAAAAATCAGGGTGAGTAACTCTCATGAACCTAATGCAACCTCATGATTGACCCTCATGTTAGAAGTGCTTCCCAGGAAAAAATGTAGCAAGTGGATTTAACTCTCCCTATCACAAGATATTATTGTGTGTTTTGATGCTTTGGAGAGTATTCCTCACAACCTATTCCAAAGTGCTATCCCTAGCTAATGTTGGTGTATAAGAGTTCTAGAAAATATAAAAGTTACTAGATAAATTTTAAAATTATGCTAAATTTTAATGGTTGTTATTTAACTCAAAAAGGAAGCGGAGATGAAACTGATGAAGTGCTTGACCTTGACTCAACAATATGCAAAGATATATGAGATGCAATCTTTTCGTTCGATGAACTCTAATTACATAAGAGAGAAGGTTTTATTTTTCTAGAATACAACAAGTTGCAAAATACAATTCCTTCAATCTTTGAACAATCTTGATGCCAAACAATCAGAGCTATCAAATTTTCCAATATTCGCTTTTTAAACAAACACTTGAATGCAAAAAAAATCTTATAAACACTACGAATAGAAATATAGTTTCCAATTCTTTTTTCTTTTCAAAATAAAAAACAGAGATCTGAATCAAAAATAAAAGTTGTTTAAGAAAGTGAATGCACTCACAACACAATTATCCAAACTTAACTCATTATGAAAAAAATGTAAAAGAAAGAAAACTCATTTTTCTAACGAAATCAAAGATCGTTTTCTAATCAACAACAATCCAAAACTCACAAAAAATCATTAACAACTTATTTGACAAGCACTCAAGGATGAAACCCAAAGATTATATCCTTGGAACAATAAGTGAAAAATAGAACTATGGAGCTTATGAAAAAGACTCTCAACACTTGAGAAATGATCAAATTCAATTTAAAAATTGCAAACTAAGATGTGACTAATCATTCAACAAGACCAAAAATTCATTCCAAGAAATGATAAAAAAAATCTGGGGAAGGAGGAAAAATTGACTGTCACTCAAAAAATTTCTTCAGGAATCGTTGCAGGAAGCAAAAAGACAATCTTTTCGTTCGATGAAATCTAATTACATAAGAGAGAAGGTTTTATTTTTCTAGAATACAACAAGTTGCAAAATACAATTCCTTCAATCTTTGAACAATCTTGATGCCAAACAATCAAAGCTATCAAATTTTCCAATATTCGCTTTTTAAACAAACACTTGAATGCAAAACAAATCTTGTAAACACTACGAATAGAAATATAATTTCCAATTCTTTTTTCTTTTCAAAATAAAAAACAGAGATCTGAATAAAAAATAAAAGTTGTTTAAGAAAGTGAATGCACTCACAATGAAATTATCCAAACTTAACTCATAATGCAAAAAATATAAAAGCAAGAGAAATCATTTTTCTAACGAAATCAAAGATCGTTTTCTAATCAACAACAATCCAAAGCTCACAAAAAATCATTAACAACTTATTTGACAAGCACTCAAGGATGAAACCCAAAGATTATATCCTTGGAACAATAAGTGAAAAATAGAACTATGGAGCTTATGAAAAAGACTCTCAACACTTGAGAAATGATCAAATTCAATTTAAAAATTGCAAACTAAGATGTGACTAATCATTCAACAAGACCGAAAATTCATTCCAAGAAATGATAAAAAATCTGGGGAAGGAGGAAAAATTGACTGTCACTCAAAAAATTTCTTCAGGAATTGTTGCAGGAAGCAAAAAGACACAGTGCAACAATCAAGGATCGTCGCAGGTAGTGAGAAATACACAGTGTGACATTGTCACACTGGTTTTCATAGCAGGGTTGTTTCAGGATAAATCCGTGAGTGCGGACACAAACCGATCTCCCTAGATCCACCTGGATCTAGAACAAAACATGACAGAATAATACACTTTCCCTAGATCTAGACTATTGAATGAACTAAGAGACAAGGATTATGGACATACCTTATGAATGCTTTCCTTAGGTCTCTGTTGTTCCAAGATTCGCTCCAATGCTCTTGTCTCGTTCAGATCACAACAGTTCAAACCAATCGAAGTGAAGGCAGATCAATATATTCAATAGCTAATCTATACATATGATCAAGGAGTTATGTAATAAAGTGACATTATCTTTATGGGAAAGGGACATATTACTGTATTGAATTAATTGAAAGTAAAACTTACAACCTGAGCCTTGATGTCGTAGGTCTCCTTTCGATGGATCCTAGCTCTGACACACACACTTGCTCATGCATGAAGAAAATCAACTACTTTTGATGACCTTGTTGTTGTCTCTAGCTGCTGCAACATCAGTTCTCCATACAGTCTTGCACTAATTCTCCAATCAATCTCTTGCTAGTCTACTTCTTTCTTCTTAACCTTTTCCATGAGCAATCTCCTCAATATATAGGAGAAGATAGATTAGTTACTTGGATAGGAAATGATCCCAAGATATAAGGAAAACCAATACTTAGATAACCATTCGCTAGCCAACTCATTCTTCTCGAAGATTCCCTTATAGAAGGCTCGAGAACTTCATATTTTTCTCCTTTAAGAAGATGTTCGCACCCTGGCTATTAGGTACAGTGCGAACCCCTCACACTCCAACTTAAAGTAGCCTGCGAGAGTCAGGCGTTCTCGCGGGCAAGTATATAGGTAGTCTGCGAACTTCTTTGAAAAATAAGATGTCTGGAAACAGACAAGTGTAACTTTTCTAAGGAAAGTGTTCTTAGTGAAGAGCTTGATTTTCATCATCATAACATCATCATGACATCATCACGATGACCAAAATTGTGGATAATAGAATTCCCCCCAAAGTTTGAGAGTGGAAACAGTGACAGTCGATGGACTTTGTAAGCTGCATGTGTCTGTCGAGAACCAAGAGCACATCTAATCGGAAACCTGCAAACATCCAAGCATCGACAGAATATCATGTATACCAATTCCTGAGGTAGGCATTCCCATACTCAGATCATAGACTGATGACATCATAAACAAAGGTCATGGCCACCAATCATACACTGTGGATCCATGCAATCATAATATAGCATAGCCACATGAATACACTGTGGATCTATGCGATAAATTTTCAGTCAAGACGACATAGCCACGAAACATACACAGTGGATCTATGTGTCGCAAAATATACATATACTCCATCGCAACCTGGATCACAAAGACAATATCCAGGGTCTTCAATCTTGTCGCCCAAAGTACGAATCTAACCATGTGATTACATGTGTCGAAGTCGAACATGTTTGAAACCACTTGATTACCGGTCATTGATGTAACCATTAACAAGTGTGAGGGAAATCACCAATGATGTCAATGACTCCCAAGGTACTAGAGTACAGTCCATAAACTGTGAATAAATGAGTTGAGGTCGAACACCCGATGGAATCTCTCGATCGGGGGTCAATGATGTAAACCCACTGTCGAAAGAGAGGAACTTGCCATTGAGGCATGAAAGCTCCAAGGTACTGAATAATTTCTAAGCCTTGATTCCGGATAATGTGTTGAAGTCAATGGAACAAGACTCGTCACAGGAGGGCCTTGATGTATCCCCCATCAATGACATGAAATGAGTAACAGAGTTTGAAAGTGAAATAGAGTATGTGGCAATTGAACTTTGGACATAGGGAAGGCCGACATGAAGTGAAAGGATAACTGCAGATGGTCGACTCAAATAGAGGTTTCAGACGGACTGCTCTTGAACATATGAATGACACGACCAATGATTTGGCAGCATTGACTCAAATACGATGCATGGAAAGACCTTATAATCAATCGAAAGAGAGACAAATGGATTTCTCAAACCGGCTTCAAATGATGAATAGGGGGTGTCATGTTCAAGCGGGACACTTACTACCAATCAATTCAACGATGAAACATATCCCTTTCCCAAATTTTCCCCCACCATTTCTGGTAAGTACCTCTTTATTTTTACGCAAGCTTGAAGAGGATCACATATGCTTGTTGATGTAAGCTCATCCTTCGGATGAGTCCCTCGGAGTATTTTTAACGAACCCTAGGAAGGAGTGGTTCAGTCCCATTACGGGTCTGTCAATGTTTTTTTAACGAGTCTAGAGATAGTAAACTCGAAGGTTTTTCAAGATTATAGAGTTTGGAAAAAAACCCAAAAGAGAACTCTCTCAGTTCCTTTTTCGTACAATAGTCCAACGAGACCAAAAAAGGGTTAAACTATCGCTCGAAGGACGCATACTTCAAATACTTTAACAAGCGTGAAAATAGCAAGACCGCTCGACAATCTTTTCATGTTTAGAGAGTCTGAAAAGAGCTTAAAGATAACTCCAGGGGGGTTCCTTTTTCATGTAACCGTAGCGAGCCCAAAAAAGTGATAAAACGAAGCTCGATCACGTTCTTATGTTTTTCACAAGCGCAAGAACGGACAAAAGGCGCTTGAGGTTTTATGTCAAAACCATAACAAAACATCCAAATCACACCACACCATGTAAAAATTCTGTTCATAATCATCCATGTTTTTCACCTGCCAATCATTTCACTCACTTTCACATTAGTGATTAGGGTTAAACAATGAAATAAACATAAAAAAACCCACTTTTGATATAGTAAAAAGTAATTAAAATGAATCCATACCAAATTTTACCATATCACTTTACCCTTTTACCATTTGAGTTCAAAAACCCTCATTTTACCCTCTACCTTCGGCGTCGATTTCTGGGAGCTACGGGCGATCATTCGGCGAGCCGTCAACAACATTTTGGTAAGCTCTCCATCCCTTATATTTTCATGGTTCAAAATTATATTTTCATTGGTTAAAAGTCAAGTTTTAAGTCAATTTTTTGAACCCTATGCGCTTGGGAGCATTCTCGCAGGTGACCCATACGGGACCTGCGAGAATGACCCATTCTCGCAGGTGGGCCTTAAGGCGCTTGCTAGAAGTTCGCACAGCGCGTAATAGGCCACCTGCGAATAGTGCAGAATCCAAAACTTTTTGTAACGTTTAGCCAATTGCAAGAATTTTATCTCATGAATAAAATCACTGACCATGTTTGTGTGTTTTTTATGCAGGTTTCTAGCCACAATCATGGTGTTAGAGTGGTGGGAATGAGAGCATGAGGAGGACAATGCCAATGCCCAAAACCATCCTCCCACCATAGCTGCACTAAGAGACTGCGGTCTCTTAAAGTATTTCCGTATCCCGAGCATGAGAGCCCAAGTGTGATTACTGGAATACTTAGTCCAAATGTGGGATTCAGACCAACAAGTCTTCATCGTGGGAGCTCATACCTTGATGATTGACATCGAGGACATCTATTTCTTGACTGGATTATTCAAGCGTGGCTCCTATGTCAGCTCGACCGGAAGCAGAGCAGGGGGTTTAAAAATGAGTGAGTATTGTAACCAGTACTGCGTGCCTGAGGTTGAACGATAGAAAGGGAAAGTGGAAATTTGGGGAGTGACTGATTTGACTCTTCGCACCATTCTCTTTACCATTGCTCGGATGGCGGGAAGTGCTGCTCCACATATGTCTCTGCAAATCTATTTCCAGTATGCCATCGAGTGTACTGAGCCCCGGGTATTTAACTGGGCTGACGCAATATTACGCAATGTCAAGAAACAGTTGACTAAGTGCAGGCATGGAAATCTGAAACAGTTTGGTTATGGGTCTCTGTTAGTGTCATTCTTCCTGGAGAGAGTCCCGATATTCCATCTACAGGCCGAGTGGGATCTTCCTGGTCCCAGAGATCCGAGGATGTTGCGGTGGTGTTGTCTCATGGCCCGACATGTGGCAGGTCCTATTGTAAAATATGACAATGTTTTCTTCGACTGGTTGCAGAACCAGATGCTGATGGTGGACGACTACGCATATGCCGGGCTGGACTTTAGAGGAGATCCGGATCTTGCACTTCCTGAAGACACATAGTGGGGAGACCTCGGTAAGAAGTATTGTTTTGAGTTTTTAAATGTTTTTGGATTTTTAACCATATTTAAATGTTTTTGTTTTATAGATTTACCTGAAGACTAACACCAAATACTTGTTGATAACATAGATGTTGGGCCATATCGACCTACTGGCAGTTCTCCTATCCAACGACGAGGAGAGGCAGCAGTAGCAGTTCCACAGTACGCCAAGGATTATTTGACGGTGGAGCAGAACTTAGAGGGTCTGATGGCAGACGTTCCAGATATGACTCTGGAGGAGATTCCACGACGCGATCAATGTCACACTGTGGGAGTCTCTGCCTCTATGGGTCGATTGCTCCGCAGAGTTGCTAGGACATTAGTGTGTTATCGTGAACATCATCCTTGATGTCATTATGTAGAAGCTATGGGATTCAATTTTTTATATTTTGGTCTTCAGACAAACATTTTGTAAAAACAAACTTTGATCGTTATATATATATACACGGCTTCTACCGGCTTACTTTACATTGTATACATTTTAATGTGTTTGATTTATAAATGATTTAAATGCCTGTCTAATACATAATTAGCTAAATCATCTGTCAATGTATTAAGACATCTAGGAATGTGTTGATATTCAATGTGATCAAAATGCCGTTCCAAGAGGCGAATTCGCAAATATACCCTTTGTTCTCGGTCAATCTGTCAGCAGGTGAGAAAAAAGGAGACCGTTCTGCATGCCTTGTTGGGTTCACCAAGGCAGAACATCTGTAGCAGCAAGGGTTAACAACAAACGGAAAACAAAAACAGAATACAATCTAACTAACAGCTGTAAGCAAATAACGATTCAAAAATAAACAAAAACATGAAGCATGAGTYAAGGGAGTCCACAATGGTTTCAARGCTTGATCTATTARMRAAACCAGAGTACRCGYTGAGGRYAGAKATAAAGGTTCCCTATCCCTCCAACGGAAGGTCCTTCGGGGCTCTCAAGCTTGTGCTTTCCTTACAAAATGAGCAGGACAGAAATGAACAGTGAAAGAACTCTGAGTTAGGCCRTGCATGGATKGCTTGTCAAAAGGACTGAGCTCTGAATCTGGACAGCGTAACTTTGCTGGGAATTCTCTGCTGAAACAGTGAGTCTCCACGGCTATTTATAGCAATTTCCAGTCGGTCACGTAACCAGCTTCCGGTGTAAACACAGACCTGTTTAGGGTTCGCTTAAGCCATAAATTCACCGGATTTGCAGAGCCGACCCTGATCCGAGGGTCAAATCACCTCGAGGGCCGGTCCACAGGCGGTCGGGAGGCCGACTTAAGCAATTAATGCGCCGCATTAGAAAATGCACGGATTTTTATGTGAACAGTCGCGCGTCGGGCGCGCTCACGCGTGCGAAACATGTTTTTGTCCCGCGCATACGCGCGCGCACCCTACTGCTGTAAAGCGCCCTTCAATTTTTGGTTACTTTGTATGGTTTTTGACCTTTCTGAAATGCTGTGGACTTAACTCAGTGCCATGAATGACTTCATTGCTGTTTTGATGATGTGGAGTTCTTGTCGCCGTGTGCAGACGGAATTTCAGTGATAACAGATGCCCCCTGATGGATGAGGTTAGGAGCATACGTATAGCCGAAATCCATGAATGTTTCTTCTACTAATACTGTGGTTGTAAGAAAAATCAATAGTGAGACCCTTCGGAACGATCCGTTGGAGGAAAACGGAACCCGTATCTCGACCTTCTGAGATACGTGAATGAACAATATACAACTGTGTACAAACGAGGCGGGCATGCCCCATGCTCGTGTGATGTAACTCTGAAAAAAGATGACGGAAATGTTGGTGTAGACAACTGCAGCGCCCTCAGGGGCGGTAAATGATAAAGGCAGAAGACAATTCTGCAATGGAACATACTCTGAATACTAGGCAATGATCACTGTAATAAGCAGTGACGATGATGTGGGCATTGGTGGCCCTACCAAGTTCAGAGGTCTTCGACAAATAACAAAAAGAACTGCAATAGTCGCAAAGTAAGACCCATCATAACATGAGGAAGTGTTGGCGTCGAATGTTATGGGGGCCAATGACAGCAGGGGGCAATGTTGTTTCCCCCTGTGCCGTTCGAGATCTCTCATTAAAATGGAGAATGAGAATCAAGATATTGTCACCCTTCTGGAAAAGGGTGTTGATGTCGACAAAAGGGGGACGCGACTCCCAGAGGCAAAAAGGTGCTTCGTGGAATCTACTGAGGTGATGGAATGGCAGAGGTACATGGACGAAGTCAAGAAGTGGGATGACTCAAGACTTCCCTTGGCTGGAGGATGTATGAGGAAACCAGTGGCCACAACCGTGTAACAAGGTCGAGTGTCAGGGGGACGACAAGACCAGGGCTAAGTTGTGACAGAGGCGGGACAAGGTGAACACATTCAGAGGGTAGAGGTAACTGACCTGCGGGGTACTCTGAAGATATGGACGATGTCGGCAAGGGTAAATGATAAGTATTGCTCCAATCCAAGGGTGACATGGGTTGCGTATGGCCAAAAAAGAAAGTCGCCAATGGTGACGACAAAGAATGTATTGACTGAAGGTAAAGGTGTTTGTACAATAAATAATAAATAATAAATAATTTTGGGGAAAAATATACAAATACAGAAACGGGTGCCCCAGTGTGAAATGGTGCCCCAGGGAGGGCATAATTGTCATGAACCATTGATGAAGGGTGAGGGCCCCATTGGCGAGTTTCTGTATGAGGTAGGTGAATGAAGAGAGGTTCGCAGATGGGAAAACTGATGGTGGATGGAATGGTGGGTTCATGATCCTGCGGCGGTGCAGGTACAACAGAACGTAACCACAAAGTGAAGAGTTGGGAGTCCGTATGGGAAGCTAGCAAAATGAGGAGAAGAAGTATGTGGGTAATTCACAACATGATGTAAGACTACCGGGACTCCCATCCCTAAAGGGAAGTGAAAAACAGCATGAGTGTCAAAAGTGCAAAAAGGTGCTATGAATGGGACAACTCATGTGGGTGAGAATGCTACCGGGTTGCAGTACCGCAGATGCAAAGTGGAGGTTTGGGTACTGCAGAGCCAGGAATGAAGATCCTAAAGGTGAATATCAGAGGGTGTGACTAGAAATGTAAGTGCAATTTAGTGGGATAGACTACATGCTAGTGCTGAATATATACCTGAAGGGATGATGTTGACGACCGATGAGTAAGTACCTGCACACATCACAACCAAAATACCCAAAGTGAACAATATCTGAAGAGTATCAAAGATATGAGCATGTTTTAGATAAATGTGACAATGAGCGTGCGTACCTGGTCATGATGTGGAAAAAAGGGCGCCTCGGGGGTTCCGGGTAAAAGGTGGCCCAGAGACAGCCATGATGTAGGCTGCGGGACGCTGATCCCGTGGCTGAAGACGGTTCAAAAAATGGACGTCGTGGGCTCCCGGAATGTGGAGTGGAAGTTTGGAAAAAACCCTATATATAGCTATAGGGCCCACATTGTCACTTCATTTGTACCTGTTGCTTCAGTGGATTCCAGAGCAGATTGAGAGGAGATTGAGCTATTCTGAGAGCATCAGGCATCCGTTTCCCGGCGTGCGAGATTCAGGTTAGTGTTTTGAACATCCTGCATAGTTATAGGTTTCAAATTTTTGGGCAGGGTAGGTATAGGGGGCCGTACGGGAGATTTAGGAGGTTTTTGGGTAGAGGGTGGGCCCCAATGCGCGGGCGACTCAATGGAAGGCGCGCATGTGTGCGCGCCTATTCATTGAGAAAGCGCGCTTTAGGGCGCGCCTGTGGGGTAGACAGGCGTGCATGAGTGCGCGCCTGTAGGTTGAACAGGCGTGCTTCCGAGCGCGCCTGTGGGTACGAAAGGTGCGCTCTAGAGCGCGCCTGTAAAGTGAACAGGCACACATGTGTGCGTGCCTGTATGGCGAACAGGCGCGCGTATGTGCGCGCCTGTGGGGGAAAAAACTGCGCCTTGGAGGCCAGGTTTTAAGGTGAAAAAATTATCTTTATTGGATGCATTAGATGATTGTCTAAGCTAGTTTCTTGTTTGTGTGCAGGCAACGATCCGCGGGCATGGATGTGCGATGGCGTGAGCGGGACTGGGAGCCTCTGCGGGAGGAGGTGGCTGCGGCTAGGCCAGCAGTGTGAGCATCTTTAGCAGCCAGTGGGCTGCTAAAGTTTTTTGAGAGCCCACTCATACGGGCCCAGGAGTATCTGCTCCAATTTCTTATTGAGATGTGGAGCCCGGAGCAACATTGCTTCCTCGTGCGAGGAGAGCAGGTCGCATTCACTGCGGTGGAGGACATATATTTTTTGACTGGGCTCCCCTTTCGGGGAACACCATTGCCGGCAGTGCCTGTGCTGCCGAGGGACACTGATCTAGAGGAGGTCGTCGAGCGATATTGCTCAGGTGAGCACTATATGACAGGGTCATCAGTGCGCATCAGGGCGATTGATGCTCTACTGCATCGTTGCGTAGCAGCGATGATAGTGCGGGTGTACGGGACCCTAACGCCCCACCGTATTAGTGGTAGCGAGCTGCTACTGATGGAGAGGGTGGTGGTGGGCTGTGAGCGGTTTGCCTGGGGGCTGATGCTGCATACGCAGATGATTGCGCAGCTAGACCGGTGTCGGTCTACTGGCAGGGGGGAGTTTGCTTTTGGCTCCATCCTGGTGGCTTTTTTCCTAGAGAGGGTGCCAGCGTTGCGGCCGAGGGTGGTTTTGGAGGTACCGGGGGTCCGAGAGCCGCGCTTGAGGCGGTGGGCCGATATTTTGGTTCGCCACGGTGGTGGCGAAGGTGGTCACTATTTCACAGAGGAGGCTGCGCAGATATGGCGGCAGATGCCTCAGTTTATACTCCGTTTCCCCTATGCGGGGGTGGACTTCCGGGGGGACCCGGATATGATACTGCCTCCTGGGGAGGTTTTTTACCATAGAGGTATGTTTGTGTGTTTTTGTGATTTATGTTTATGATTTCGATATACTGGTTTATATATTTGATGTATAGACACTGATACCATTTGCTGTTTGTTTGTTTGGTGCATGTGCAGATGTGGCACCTCGCGGGTGCGAGGTGGATGTGTTTAGAGCGCCTGCGCAGTGAGAGCAGGAGATACTGCCGCGTGCAGGGAGGCGGCCGAGGGATGAGGCTGCTGGGGGACCAGCAGGGCCTGAGAGACCGGCGCAGAGGCGCCGCTGGGATGACCCTGGTGCGGGGTCATCGCATGCTCCTCCGGCGGTAGCCGGAGATGATGAGGATTTAGTCCGTTGTTTTGAGACGGTTTTTTGAGACGTGCCTGAGGGCATGTGGACTCGGATCCAAGACGAGGAGTTCCTGGAACAGTGCATCGGACTACCGCCACCATGGTGGTCGATCATGCGACGGGCAGCTGTGCTCGCCGCTATGACGAGTGGACGCCTGCTGCCTGGGCAGGGTGGTCCGGCAGATGTGCCACCACCACCGCCTCTTGAGGGAGGGGCAGCTGGGGGTGCCTTAGAGGCCCCCTGATTGTATGTACTTTTTTTTGATAGGCTGGTGAGCCGATTTTTGTACCATGTATGTGGCACGGGCCGAATGGCCGATATTTTTGTATGAAAACATTCGGTATCTATATATATACATGAGTAGACATATTTTGAGATCCAAATGTGTTACATATGTTTTTGTTTTTGATGATGATGATGATGATGTCTATGTTTCCTATATGCTGTGACAGGAT
>ML808439.1:0-10187 GCA_009831015.1 Picea engelmannii
CCTTACTATCTTGGAACAATGCCTTGAGGCTATCAATCTCCCTCGGAGATTCCTTTTGAATTCTGGATACCTCACTATTTAATCCATCGATCACACATTCTTTGTTGTTTACTGTTCTATTTGATTCTTGTGCTTGCTACACAATTCTTGATTGCAGATCTGCAATCTTCTTCATGCATTCAATAATATCCTTTTCCTTTAGTTGGAAATTTTCTTTCTAGTTGTTTAGAGAGGAAGAATCCTCTATTGCAACATGTTTGTAATGCATAATTCTATCAAATACCAAGAAACCAAATCCATCATAAAAAAAGTATGTTGGATTGTGCACATTTGAAGTTGGAAAGGTAGAATCAGCGCCCATAATAGGGACATTATACTCAAGTACTACCATTTTAGGAGGAATTATATCAATTATACTTTCTAAAGTATCATAAAAATCATCATTTCCTATTTCCATATAATTGTCCATACCTCCCTGCTCCTCAACTTCATTCATAGATTCATGTTGGTCTCTTAAAGCTCTGACAACATCAACTTCATCTTGGGAAACTGTATTAGAACACATTTCCACACCATCAACTGGAGTTTGTTCATGTACTTCTTCAATGGTTTTCTTTGTTTTTGATCTCCTATTGTAAGTTTTAGGAGGGCTTGTTTGAACACCGGGTCGATATAAATCCATAATTTTATACAGTTTTCCCGAGAAATTGAACTTAATCTTCTTTTTTTTACTTTATTCAAGGGCATAATGTAATTTTTTAGCCAAACGATGAGGGACATCTACGACCATGTATTCAACCTAATAAATAACTAGCCTCGTGCAATCACTGGAAATACCACTCTCATGATGATTCATAATTGTCTTAAGGACAAGTTGAATCAAATATTTGTATAGTCCCTGGGGAACATTTATAATTTGTAATCGTTCCTTGAAAAATATACCTTTTCCCACATATTTTAGTGGCCATATCAGTCATTTCTACCTTGGGTTTTTTTTGGAGTTAAATGTTGCTCCCCCTTTACATGGAACTTTTGTTCCTCTTGCAAGAAAATCAAAGTCTAGGTAAACCCTTTGCCCAAATATTTTCAATTCCATAGCTATATCATCATAATTAGCTACAACATCATTTATCTCCTCATTTTTGAAATTGAAGGGTCCAAACATAAAGTCAAAATCCTTTTCTCTTATTAGGATATTTAGCATACCTTTTGGACAATTCTTTGTATCTCTACATGCATCAGCACACTCCTCGAATTTGTTGATGGTGAACATTTAATCCCAGGAACCCCATGTTTCAACTTATGCGCCCATTATAGAGGATGTCCATGTTTCAATTGCGGCCATGGTTGTATGGTTAAAATTTGAAATTGTGGACAATAGCTTATTCAATGGAGGTTGAGAAATGCACATTAACGCTAAGGAATGCGCAATGACACTAAGGAATGGAATTCGAGCAATTTGTGCTCACACTGAGGAAACCCTTGGAAGATAATTAACTTTTTTTTTAAATGATTTTGGGTTATATTGGTATATTTTTCTATAAATCACTTTTATTAAGAAATATAAATTATCCTTTATAGATAAGATATATAATTTATTAACAATCTTTATATTATTGTAATGTCTTCAAGCCTTTTGTTGATTGGACTTGTGCCCTGAATATTTTAGGGTTTACCTGAGGTGCCATCCTCGAAATGATGCAAAAATAGGAAAGAGATTCCCAGTAAAACCCTATAAATGCCCAACCTCTTTGTAAAAAGTAAGCCAAGGTTTTATTATACCTTATATTTGAGTTGTGAAAGTTGTTGGGGGTGTGGTTTATCATATTAGAGCTATTCATGTTGTTAATTTTGCAATTGAAACTTTAAAAAGGGTTTATGTGCAGAAGAGGGTAAGTTTGTCTTATAATTTGGAAGGTCACAACCGTACTAATGACCAAATTAAAATGCATGCCCAAGCTTCCCTGTAACTCCACAATTTTTTTTATAAGTTTTAATATGGATTTCTATATATGGTAAATTTACCCATGTCATATAAAGTGCAATTTAAGAACATGATAGGTTGCTTTCATGCACCTATATTTTGGTTTCATGTAAATCTGAACTCAAGCCTGCCTTAGAGTAAAAAGCACGCCTTAGTCTCAATGTTGATCCAAATTGAGTGGTTCAACTTGAAGAAGGTATAATTTGTGATTTTACACCTGCATATATCCTTATATTGGAAGTTTCGTACAAACAACTATCTGAAATTTCCTTGTAAAACCGAAGGGCCAATTTGTTAAAGTTGGTTATAGAAAAGTGCACACCAAAAGTTGGATAAGCCTCCATAATTTAACAGTTAAGTTGTAAATTGATGATTACAATAGTTTTAACATGTTTATACAATTAGGAGTGCATTCACAGTCCAAAAAGGTTGATTTCTATGCACAAATATTCATGACCTTTTGATGAATCATAGGATGGTGGGTTATGATAGAAATCAAGGCTAATGACTTCTAACCAACCAATGATACATAGAAACTAGCATGTAAATTAACAACACATAATTAACCCATATAAGAAAATACTTTAAAGATAATAAATCATAAAAAATATAGAGTTTGTTCACCTCCAAATTGATTGATTCAAGTTGGTCGAGAGTTTATAATTTATCTTTTTGCATCTGCATATACCTTTGCTTGTGAATTTAGAGAAATAAAACCCTTAACTGTGCAAAAATACCAAAAACTATCTTATAGAATGAATAGGTGAATACTATAGGAAACATTACAAGTTATAGGGCTATAGAAAAGTTGTACATTTGTCTATACCTTTGTTTCTGCAATTGGAAACGTAAAACCCTTGTTGCGAAAAAACACCAAAAAATGTCTTGTAGGTCAAAGAGGAAAATTGTTTGAATTGGCCTTCTTAAAATGCACACCAAATTAAGGGAAATGCACGTCTAGTGGTGAATTTGGTATGATGAGATTATGGATATATAGGACATTGAGTAATGCATTCTTTAATATGAKATATTTATTTCTTAAGAAGAAAATGCATGCTAAAAAATGGAAATTATGTGTTTTCTGAATGAAMATAGGACATGTTGTAAAATGCATGCCCTTGAGTGAAAAATGCAAGCCTTGTGTTATGAATTGCATGATAAGTTCCTGAAATAATAATGTTAGGGAAAATTTATATATTTATATGAATTATGCACATTGTCCTTATGAAATTTCATGAAAATAGGGCATTGAAGAAAATGCACGCCCTGTTAGGGAAAAAGATAGGTTGTATATATGTTGTTGTGTCCCTAGAATTTGGTGTAGGGTGAAATATACATTTTGGCTTGGCATTACATGCATGAAATAATATGTATTGTTACATATACAACTCTAAAATTATTTATAGTGATAGATGATAGATTAATGATTCCACAGGTGAAATATTGTGGTTGTGGACTGTAGTTGTATATGAAGTTTGAACATACCCTGGAGTGCAAAATGCAATCCTTGTGTTAGGATTTTCATTATATCTTCGTGAAATCATAATGTTAGGGAAAATTCATATATTTAGATGAATTATTCACATTTCCCTTGTGAAATTTCATGAAAACACGACATTGAGGAAAATGCACGCCTTGTTAGGGAAAAATACAGACTATATATATGTTGTTGTTTCCCCAGAACTTGGTGTAGGGTGAAATATACATTTTTGTTTGGGGTTACATGCATGAAGTAATGTGTATTGTTACATATACAACTTTGAAATGTTTTATAGTGATAGATGATAGATTAATGATTCCACAAGTGAAATATTTTGGCTGTGGATTGTTGTTGTATATGAACATACCTAGTAGGGTATTTATGCAATACTGCTTGCATATTAGGGTTTAAGACTATGTATATATATAAATATGAAACTTTTGGAAAATATAATAATAATAATAACAATAATAATAATAATCTATTTTTAATGTCACGACCATGCTAGAAATCAAATTGGTGTATGAGACCCTTTTTTTTGTGGGACAAGGGACCCCCTTCGAGCACCGATTTAATAGCTAAAGTCTATGGAGGTATACAAAACTGCTAAAGTGCTAGTTATATATAGTTTATCCATATATTGGTTTATGAATGGTCATCGTATGAAAATTATCATTGTGGAGGAAATTGGGCAAATGTTGCATTTGTAGTTTGTGCATGCATTGTAATTTGCATGCACAATTATTGTTTTACAAGCCATATTCATACTTGATACATATAGTTTTCATATTCATAACAACAAAGATAAACTATGCAATTACCATTGTTATATCAACATGTCAAGTACAAGAAACTACTTATGTTTTACTCAAACATCTTGCAAACAAGACGAGAATGATGGTGTATATGTGTATAACTCAACCTCAAATAAATTTTAAAGTACCATAGGCTTTGATATGTAACTATACACACTCATACATTTTTATAACCACAAACCACTATATATTTCAACCCTTTACCAAATTTCAATTTCAAACAGCAATGAACTATTTTATCAATTGACATGCATTTTTAAAATGTAATTTTCTTTTCAATAATCATGATTTCCTTGAATTTTACATTTACCCTTACCCATACCCTGAATTTTACCTTTATCTTGACCCTTTCCACCTTTTTTACTATGACTTTCTATTTCCTTTTCAAGTTTTGTTATCTTCTCTTTTGTTGGATTTCCCTGTCTTTTACTTTTTCCCTTACCCATACCTTGACTTTTACCTTTATCCTAACCCTTGCCACCTTCTTTACTATGTCTTTCTATTTCCTTTTCAAGTTCTCTAAACTTCTATTTTGTATTGACAATTGTGATATGTCTCTCTTTCAACTTATTACCTTGCCTAATAGTTTTTTTCCTCAAACTGGTCACTATGTTGTTATATTCTTCAACCTGTGATTTATGCTTCTCGTGTTCCTCTTTCACTTTATTTTCAAATTCATCCTTTAAAATTTCAATAAATGTATTTTTATCCTTCAACATCATATTTAATTCATCCACAACCGGATTACATGCAATTCGCAATGGAGGTATATTCAAAACCTCTGGTCTTCTTCTCAAGTCCTCCTTAAGTTTTGTAATAGTGTTTTCATATGTAGCCTTACTATCTTGGAACAATGCCTTCAGGATATCAATCTCCCTCAGAGATTCCTTTTGAATTCTGGATACCTCACTATTTAATCCATCGATCACACGATATTTGTTGTTTATTGTTCTGTTTGATTATTGCGCTTGCTACACAATCGTTGATTACAGATATACAATCTTATTCATGCATTCAATAATATCCTTTTCCTCTAGCTGGAACTTTTCCTTCCAGTTGTTTAGAGAGAAAGAATCCTCTATTGCAACATGTTTGTAATGCATCATTCTATCAAATACCCAGAAAAAAAATATGTCATAAAAAAATGTATGTTAGACTATGAACAGTTGAAGTTGGAGAGGTAGAATCAACGCACATAACATGGACATTATACTCAAGTACTACCATTTTAGGAGGAATTATATCAATTATACTTTCTAAAGTATCATAAAATTCATCATTTCCTATTTCCATATAATTGTCCATACCTCCATGCTCCTCAACTTCATTCATAGATTCATTCAGGTCTCCTAAATCTCTAACAACATTAACTTCATCTTGGGAAACTGTATTAGAACATATTTCCACACCATCAACTGGAGTTTGTTCAGGTACTTCCTCAATGGTTTTCTTCATTTTTGATCTCCTAATGTAAGTTTTAAGAGGGCTTGTTTGAACACTGGGTCGATATAAATCCATCATTTTTTACAGTTTTCCCGAGAAATTGAACTTACTCTTCTTGGTTTACTTTATTCAAGGGAATAATGTAATTTTTTAGCCAATAGATGAGGGACATATACGGCCCTGTCTTCAACCCAATAAATAACTAGCCTCATGCAATCATTGAAATATCACTCTTATGGTGATTCATAATTGTCCTAAGGACAAGTTGAATCAAAGATTTGTATAGTCCTTAGGGAATATCTAGAATTCTTAATCGTTCCTCGAAACATATACCTTTTTCCCACATATTTTAGTGGCTATATCAATAATTTCTACCTTGGGTTTTTTTTGGAATTAAATGTTGCTCCCCCTTTGCATGGAATTTTTGTTTCTCTTGCAAGAAAATCAACGTCTAGGTAAACCCTCTACCAAAATATTTTCAATTCCATGGCTATATCATCATAATTAGCTATGGTATCATTTATCTCCTCATTTTCGAAATTGAAGGGTCCAAACATAAAGTCAAAATCTTATGCTCTTCTTAGGATATTTAGCATACATGTTGGACAATTCTTTGTATCTCTCCATGCATCAATACACTCCTGGAATTTATTTATAGTTAACTTTTCATCTCGGGAATCCCTTGTTTCAACTATTGTGCCCATTGTAGAGGACGCCAATGTTTCAATTGCGTCCATGGTTGTATGGGTTCAAAGCTAAAATTGTGGACAAGAGCTTATTCAATGGAGGTTGAGGAATGCACATTGACACTAAGGAATGGAAGCTGAGGAATTCGTGCTCACGCTAGAGGAACCTTTGGCAGGAAAATGACTTCTTTTTTTTAATTATTTTGGGTTATATTGGTATATTTTTCTATAAATAACTTTAATTAAGAAAGGTAAATTAATATTTATAGATAAGATATAATTTATTAAAAATATTATATTATTGTGATGGCTTCAAGCCTTTTGTTGATTGGCCTTGTGCCCTGAATATTTTAGGGTTTACCCGAGGCACCATTTTCGAAATGAGGGGGAGTACTCGGGGGTTTTCCTTGGGTGTTGTAACTTGGAAAATAAAAAAAAATGATTATGAGAAAGTGTCAGAGGATAATATTGAAAGAAAAATTACAAAAGTTGCCAACTATAATATAAACACACACACTCAATCTCAAATTACATGGCTAAGCAAGATATCTTGCATGCATTTGAAATCAATCATCATTGTGGGAGACTTACAAGTACTTCCAGTTTCTAATATTTTAGGACTCGGGAAACAACTAACATACAAGGTTAACTACATAAGTATGTTTCTAGACAGCTTGTCAAACATGGGTTCAGGGTTGTTATCATGCACAATGGATCAACATCCATTTTCATTCATCTTCCTATGAAAACCATTCATATGGGCTAAGGAAGAACCAATTAGGTTTTAGGCCACCATAGGGATGAAAAACATGTCAAGGGCATGCATTTTTATAGTGTAGGCGTGCATTTTTCATTAACGAGTTGTTCATATTCCTCCTTACTATGTAAACATGGAATCCCACATGCTCAGGGTGCAATTTCAACTTGAGGCATGCATTTTCCCCTAACAGTGTGTTCATTTTCTTCAATACCATGTTTTCATGTAATTTCATAAGGTCAACATAGAATTACAAACATGAGGCATGCATTTATCTTCCTAGGGTGTGCATTTTTCATCTACCCTATTTTCATGCATTTTTCCCTTTTAGGGTGTACTTTTTTCACCATGGGGCATGCATAATTTATCTCAAGAAATGGATGTTTCATAATCCTATATACCCTTTATATAACCATACCAATTTCACCATTGTCCATGCATTTCCCCCAATCTAGGGTGCATTTTAACAAGGCCAATTTTAGCAATTTGACCTCTTTGTTTTACAAGGCAGTTTTTACCCTTTATGCACAACATTAGGTTTTTTGTTTGAAAATTCCCAGTATGTCCTATAAAATGCAAGCCTAAGGCATAAAATATTKTATGCCTTATTTTAGGATGYGTATGTTATTGTTTCCATTATTGATTTTTCATGTTAACCATTTGGAAAATAATGGAAGGATTGTAGAATTGAATTCAACATTATTGAGACATTGTTTGAAGATTTAATATCCTTTATTATCCATTCATGCTCTAAGAGAGGAAKTGCATTTCATTTTTMTTGTTTGYTTCATAATTTATTTCTCTTACACACACAAAGTAGTAATTATGTGTATTTTCAATCAATTAGGTAAGTATCAAGTTAAAGATAATAATGTATATATTGAGYCGCTTATCAACAAGGCACTAAAGGTATGGGATGTAATCACTATGTACGACATCTCTATACCAAGATGATATTGATGGAGAAGATGATGCAAAGGAGTAGGTAGATGTGTTATATGAAGAAGTCGAAGAAGTTGAGCCAGATGTAGATGACAATGTTCTTGAAATACAATGATATCGATGATTTGGATTAGGGTTTATATTGTTACATAAAACAATAGGATTTGGGTTTCTGATAAAACCCTAATTCAATCTTGTTAGAGCCTCCACTTCTAAAAATACACACTCACACTTCAAAAATACATGTTTACTTTTAAACTGTAATTTATGCCCTTATGAAAAATGCACACCAGGCTTCACAAAAATGCACACCCAAGTCTTAAAACACCTCCAATTTGAGTGATTCGAGTTGTTGATGGTGTCTTAGATAATTTAAATATGTGTACATATTTTTATTTTCATTTTCAAACATAAATTTGTTTGTTGTGTAAAAGAGGAAAAATATGCCTTGTAAATTGAAAGACCAAAACAATGGGAACTGACCTAATGGAAATGCATGCCCATGCTTCTATATAGCTCCAAATTTAGTTATAAAATATTTGGGGTGAATATAATAGCATTATAAATCTATCTATATCACCCTAAGTGTAGTTTCAAATGAAAGAGGACTTCTACCTTTAACCAAGATTGAAGACTTTATGTAAAATGGAGGGTAAAACCGTCTTACTCTAAAATGCACGCCTATGACTCATATGACCTCTAAATTGAGTGATTCAAATTGTGGAGTTTGTATTTTATCATTTTACATATTTTAATACCTTTATTTTTTTATTTTCAAACCAAACCCCTCTTCTATGCATAAAGGCTAAAAACTTCCTTGTAAATACATAAAAAAAAACATGAAAACAGGGCATGATGAAAAATGCATGCCCTAGGAAGAAAAATCTACGCTTGGTGTTTGTAATTTACAAGTTACAAGTTACAAGATTGTGGATATGTTCTAAAACCTAAAGAATATATACTAGGTTGATATATCAAGGTTTTTCCCTTTCCCTAATTTCAACGATATTGGATTATTTTGACACAATGCCAAAGGTTGAAGGATGCATGCCAACCATTTAACAAAATATTTACAAATGTTGGAAGGATGTTCCCCAACTATTTGATGAAATGGAAACCATAAAATTGTTGCCATTTTCTCTTCCTCTCACATGGGCTCAGTTGAGGTGAGGAATGGTTATATCCTCACTCAATCATTTTCGAATCTCACTTGGCTAGGTGAGATCGACAAGATTATCACCCCAGGATTATATCCTGTCAAAAATCTCAACCAGGCCTTAAGAAATAAGTTCTTGGATATGATGCTATTGTAAAATCTATATGCTTTGATGAAAATTAAATTTAAAAAATAAAAGGAGTGCTTGCAAATGAAATTTATAAACATTTGAATATGTAAATGTATGATAACATATATCTGAAAATTTAGGGCACAACAAATCTCAAAACTGAGAGGAAATCAGTGACTAGTTTTATTGATATAATTTTAAGTTACAACCAAGTTTTTCTTTACAAACCCCTATGAGAGTTTGGACCATAATTAGACTTATAATTCTAATATGTAATTCAACTCTTACATAGAAAAATTATGTCTCAAAGAAAAATTCTAATACTGAAAATTGAATTGGATCAATCCTAGCTACAAGCGCATTATAGTCTTGACTCTGTAAAATTAGCATTAATCAACACTGAAAATAAATTCAAAACTTCTAATCAGGACTAAATATACTATTAATATGAATGAATGACCTTTGGAGCATGTCAAAATCCTATGCTTCCCAGTCCTTTCTTTCGCCACCTTTATGATGGAATACTGAGAGGGGGGGTGAATCAATATGAGAACTTTTTAGCACTTTCAAACACAATATATAATATTCAACTTTATCAGCAATATATAATTTATGATTTCTTTCAATATATCATGAGCATACAACCATAAGTATTACCATTCAACAAAACCACATCAGATACACAATACACCAGAATTTACGTGGAAACCAAAATGGGAGAAAACCACAAAATGATTATATATATATATATATATATATATATATATATATATATATATATATATATATATATA
>ML808439.1:14563-27219 GCA_009831015.1 Picea engelmannii
ATTTCACTCTATTTGGCCACACATACATGCCCGAAGGTTTACATATTTATGCATGGAAGGTAAAATTCCAGACCTACTATAACAGATCCCTAAAATCCTGCAACTAATTACAACAATAGCACTCATATGTGAGGATTAATAAGATTGAATCCTCTAAACTTAGGAAAATCAAATTAATTTCTTTACATGGGAATTAGGGAAACAAACCCTATCCTTCTAGAATGTAATTACAAACTTAGGAAAATACAATAATTTCATTAAGGGAACCCACTCCCTTTGGTAAATTCTAAGACCCCCTTAGGCCTACTCAAAATGGTTAATTTTGATGGGAAATGCTCATGCATCATACTCCCAAGGTACAAAAATTTTCATGATCTTCTAATCATGGTCTTCAATCCACTGCAATGTTCTCCTAGATTCTTTTCCTCCTTAATCCCAAACTTGATTTTGTTGTTTCCCATTTACTTTAATGCCCTACTGTTGCATTATTGTTGTCTGCATTTTTCCAAGATCCCATACTATTCTTTCTTGTTGTTCAATCTCCTTGCTTTCACCAGTATTTTCAGTAAAATGTGCTTTGCTACTTATTTTCTTCTTTATACTCTAGTATTTCCACTTGGAAATCAAATACTTCCATAACTCTTCCAATTCAATATCCAGCTCTGACCTTTGCTGGTACACACTATTGCTACAAATTGGTTGTTTCAAACATTCACATAGATTTTGTATGGTTGTTGCCATCTCTTTTTCCTTAGATCCTCTCCACCAAATTTATACCTTACCATGTCACCTATTGTCCTCAATTTCCTAAGGATACTCATATTCATGCATAGTGGTCTTCCTTTCCTTAGACATTATCTTAGTAATGCTTTATGTAACAGTTATAAGAACGCTCTCCCATTCTTCTTCAAACATTTCTTACCAAATATCTATGGAACATAATTGCCTTCTCCAATCTTCTTGTTTCTTTGTGGAAGAATGTATGCTTCCATTTTCAGAACGTGTGTATGTGTATGCACCTACACATAAATTAAACATATCCTTGGAAATAACTTGGTTTTCATCCTATAAAGGCTTCTTTTTAGCCATAATAATGACTATCAATATATCTCGTTGTCCTTTCTTACAACCTATCACATATGTATGGTCTATTGTCTTCTCCCTTTGAACCATTTGTTCTTCTGCAATCTGTTGGCTACACTTTTCACATTTAATCTCCTCAAGGTCCTTCAAGAAAATTTCATGTTCTACATCCTGTTTTTGTATATGTTGACTTGATGTTCCCTCAAAATTATCCTATTCAATAATTGAGCCTACAATTTTGGTATGATCTTCATCCACCTTGTTCTCTTGTAGAGACTTTTTTCTCAGAATTTTGTTATTGTCTTTAAAGACGATTCCTTGTTCATTTCCTATCAACATACATTCACATTTATTCAAAAAAACTGGATATGTTAAAGGTAAATCCATTACCTCAATATCTTCAATTTCCTCTCTTGGATATCCATCTCTAAACTTAGGCTTTGCTAGCCAATCTTCCAGGAACTTCAGTTCTTGATTGAAATCTATGGGCAGTATATATGAGTGCTTCCCTCCTCCTGTAATGTTTTTCTCTTCCATAAGGTTGTTTCCTTTCATTTCCTCTATTGGAATCCCTTTGTATTTATCTCTTTGAGACAATTCTTCATTATCCTATTTCTTTATGATGACTTTTAATGATTTTCCATTTCCATGACATGTCCAACCTACATACACACATAATTTATTAGTTTAAAAAACATGATACTCCTTTGTCTATTTAGATGCCTCTAACATCCTTTCCTTGTGTTAGACTAAACTCTCCAAGAATCTCAATAGGTCTTCATTCTAAGCCTCATGATCTTCTCCAAGAATTTCTTCCTGATCTGGTTCATAAAAGTGAATTTCTTGTCCTTCTTCCAAGGACTTTTTGTACTTAGTTTCCCTGAGCCTCTCCTCTGTCTACAACCAAAAATTCATCATATGTCTCAAGCTTTACCTCAACTCCCTTGCAAACGGTTTTGAAAACATGCCATTTGACCTTATTCTTCAATTTCCATCCATATCCTTGGTCTTCTTCACTTTCCTCTAGCAGCTTCATCATTTTACTGAGTTGTTCTTTTAACTCGACAATCTCTCTACCAAATTTCTCATCACTCATCTTGTTTTTGCCAATTTCTCTGGCACTTTCTCTCATATTTTTGTGGCTTCCTTATGAACCCTTCCCTTGATTGTCTCTAGTCACCTCCATCTCTCTGATATTTTCAATGATCAATAGTGAGTTGTAAATATCCTCTACAATAACAAGTATTTTCCACCTTGCTACAATACCTCACCAAGCTTCTTCTGAACTTGGCCTTTTGGAATCAGTACTTCTCTCCTATGGAACCTTATGAGATTCCTCTTCTCATATTATATTCTACACTTCTAATCACTTCCTCGAGATCTTCAACTACTCTTATTATTCTATACAACTATACCCACAATCACAATTATGGAGTTTCTTCAACAATTTCTACCCAACCTCAACTAGAAGTTGTCCTTCTTTCCCTCTCTATTACAAATTTTCTGTTGTAAGGGGTTTTTCCAAAAATATTATTTCTCCTAATGATACCTTCCAAAACACATATACTCTATCCAAATCAACTACAAATCATTAATACCATTTACCTTCCAAATCTCATAAGCTCTGCCTCTTGAATATGCATCTTCGGAAGTTGATTTTTGTCACTTTCACAATTTTACACAACTCTCTCTTACCGAAACTGTTTTTTTTCCAAACTCCTTGAGTTTTGATTTCTTCTTCCAAAGAGAATAACTACGCTCTTATACCAATTAACGTAGGCCAAATCCTTTAACCTGTAATAATTCCTCAAATGGACTGTCACTTTATTTTACCATCCGACACTTAAGTGTTATAGCTCCAAGCCCATATGACCAAGGGCTTACTCCTTTTAAACCAAAATAATTTCCACACACGGGGTTGACCTTAAACTCTTTAGCCTATTCTTAAACCTCTTCCTTAATCGGGCTTAAAAACCTTTGTAACCGGCCTAAAATTTTCCTGGTTATATAAAAAACAATCGGCCACTGGAATAATTAGCCAACCGATCCATCTTTATGATGTGTGCTTAACTTTTTGTTCTGGTCCAGTTAATTTCCACCGGACCACCTAAATAACCAGGACATCGGTTCTCCTCTACAATATTTGTTGCACCCTTCAATGGTTAACCCGATCCAGTTACACTGGGCACCAGAGCACCAGAACCTTTAACTCTAGGTATAGTTTTAAAAACAAAATAGTTTTTTTATTGTTTTTTACTTAAATTTTATTAGTTTTGGCCCATGGTGGTTACTAGGCAATGTTTGTTCCTTATCCGCAGGGGGGATGAGGCGATTTAGGGCATTTCCCTAGCCCCCACATCCAAGGCATGGTCCTGGCATAATCCCAATAAGTCCATGGGTCAAAAAAATTTACATATGGGAAAAAAAAATTGCATTTTAAATTAGTTTTTATATTCAATGTTGTTGTTTTTAGTTTATTGTAATGTAAAAGGCCTAATTTTTTTTTTTTATCTTAATATAGGAAAATGGCAGGAAAGAGATTATCTATGAATATATCTGGATCACGACCTATAATAATGGCATCCAAAAATGCAACTAGAACCTCCATGAATGTTAGGCAACAAAACGATAGCATAACACCTAAGCTATCAAAGGCAATGAAGAATGTTAGAGACTAGAAATCTGTGGAAGGTGAAAACAAACTGGAATATTCTTGGTTTGTTAAATACAAGCAAGGAAACAATGGAGATCATATATATTTGTATTGTGTCGAATTAGAACATGTGCAAGGAAATTATCAAGCACTTGGCTTGTTATGAGATATATGTTTGGTGTCGGCCACATATATTGTTTATGCACTTGTCAAACAAGGGAGAACTTATATCAAGTTTAGATATTGTTTCAAATTGAGAAATTATAACAAGAATGAATGTTTTTCATAACTATGTGCATACATCATTGATGACATTGAGAAAGGCAATGTAAACTTTTTATTTCTATTTTTGTGTCCTTTATTATTTTTAGTATCATGCTAATGTTTTAATTTTATTTAATATGAAAATGTTATATTTTATTTTTACATGATTTTGTTGAACGACTTTCACATATGATAATGGGGATTTACTCTACAAAGAATAATATCATGGATGTCATCAACGCTTTTCATATTGAAAAGACACAAGAAGGAAGGAAAAAGAAACAGAACGTAATGGAGGTTGAACCTGGAAGAGTAGACAGGGAAGAACATGAAAGAAGAAAGAAAAATCGGCATTCTAGAAATCCTAAAAGGGTTACATTTGAAAATGAGGAAAATCCAAATGAATATTTTTTTGAGATTGGTCCCAATGAGGTTATCACTCCTCCTCGCAAAAAGAACAAACAAGATAAACGCAAAAGAGTGATGATTCATGATGAGTCTATTCCTATTTATTATGAAGAAATCATTGATTGAGATGAAACACATTTAAATCATAAGAAGAAGAAAACAAATGTTGATAATGTTCAAGAAGTCATCGTTAGCTCAGAGTATTATAGTGAAAGTCCTAAAGGTAGCAAAGAAATAATAACACCAGGTGTTGATCTAGAGGATGGTATTATGAAAAMAATACAAAATTCCATTCGAAATAGAATGAGKACGACAAACTTAGTTGATGATGGCCACACATTTCAGTTGAATGTGAAACAACTTTATAAACCCACAGAAGGGCAGGAAAAATATCAAATTAGAAAACCACATCACTTGCATATTCACAATTTGAAAGCATTTATTAGGTACAATCCATATGCACATGTGGTTGGCTACCTAGTTCTTGTTGACCCAATGGAAGTTCCTACRAGGGAATAATTTGATAGATCAAAATGTTTTGACTACAAATATTATGTGATTTGAGGAAATCATTCTGCAAAGGCTAGAAGAGAATTGATGGAAGAATATCCCAATAATCCTCTTTTTGAGACAGACAAATGAATAATGTATGTTGCTTTAACAGATTCATAAGAAAATTTATTGTCATGGGATCATAACACAAACAATGAGTACAAAATGTCTATGACTTTCATTCAAAGGGTGAGATTTATCCATAATGAATTTTCTGAAATATGTCGTGGGGAAAGATCAAATGTTGATGTTAAGTTTCAGAAGCAATGTTGTATGGAAATAGGATTCCCACTTGATGATGAAAATACAAAAGAAAAAAATCTCAAAGGAAGTGATATATTTAGAGATGTGGATAGCTATTTTCAATTGGGATTTAGAATTGGACATGTATGGGATTTGATAGATGAGATCTTCACCCTATGGGAAAATATTAGTATATAGAATCAGATAGTTAAGAAGGCTAAACCATTGATATGTGGCACAAGTAAGACAGGTCTTGACATAAAAAATCTTTCAGATGATATGACTATAACATCTTGGAGATCAATGCAAGGAGTGAAGGATGAAAAACTTATCATAGCTATATTATCATGTGTTAGGTTGGGAGAATTTTCAATGGAAGAAATGTGTGATGAATTTAAAAAGTAAGTTTGTTGAATTATTTTTATTTATGTTAGCACAAGAAAATTAATTTTTTGAGTTTAACATTTCAATTTAACATTATTTTTATTTTAATTAGTCACAAGGTGTATATGAAAATACAAGAGGAAATGATCAAGATGTTGAATGAAGAAAGTTGGGATGGTGTTAAACTCAACTATCTAGATTCAAACTCTTCAACAGTATTGAAACAATTTTTTGTTGCATTCAAAAAGGTATGTTGATTTATTACATTCATATTATTCGTTTGTAAGTTAATTTATTTTTATTTTAATAGTTATAAGACATGAAAAGAAAAATTTGTTTGTCATTCATACCTAGTTGGTTCACAAAAGTGAACTGCTTGTCCTTCTTCCAATGACTTTTTGTACTTAGTTTCATTGAGTCTCTCCACTGTCTACAACCAAAAATTCATCATGTGTCTCAAGATTTGCCTCAAATCCCTTGCAAACAGTTTCACAACTCTTCAATTTCCATCCATATCCCCGGTCTTCTTCACTCTCCTTTAGTAGCTTCATCATTTTACTGAGTTGTTATTTTAACTCAACAATCTCTCTAACAAATTTCTCATCACTCATCTTGCTTTTGCCAATTTCTCTAGCACTTTATCTCATCTTTTTGTGGCTTCCTTATGAACCCTTCCCTTGATTGTCTCTAGTCACCTCCATCTCTCTGAGATTTGCAATGCTCAATAGTGAGTTGTAAATAGCCTCTACAGTAACAAGTATTTTCCACCTTGCTACAATACCTCACCAAGCTTCTTCGAACTTGGCCTTTTGGAATCACTACTTCTCTCCTCTAGAACCTTATGAGCTTCCTCTTATCTTATAAGATTCTACACTTCTACTCACTTCCTCAAGAGCTTCAAATACTCTTCTTCTTCTAGACAACTCTACCCACAATCACAAATGTGGAGTTGCTTCAACAATTTCTACCCAATCTCAACTAGAAGTTGTCCTTCTTTCCTTCTCTATTACAAATTTTCTGTTGTAAGGGGTTTTTCCACAAATATTATTCCTCCTACTGCTGCCTACCAAAACACATATGCTCTATCCAAATCAACTACAAATCATTAAGACCATTTACCTGCCAAATCTCATAAGATCTGCCTCTTCAATATGCATCTTCAAAAGCTACTTTTGGTCAGTTTCACAATTTTACCCAACTCTCTCTTACTAGAACTGTCCTTTTTCCAAACTCCTTAATTTTTTATTTATTCTTCGAAAGAGAATAACTACGTTTTGATACCAATTGACGTAGGCCAAATCCATTAACCTGTAATAATTCCTCAAATGGATGGTCACTTTATTTACCATCTGACACTTAAGTGTTATAGCTCCAAGCCCATATGACCAAGGTATTACTCCTTTTAAACCAAAATAATTTCCACACATGGGGTTGACCTTAACCCCTTTAGCCGCGTCTTAAACTTCTTCCTTAATTGGGCTTAAAAACCTTTGTAATCGGCCTAAAATTTTCCTCGTTATATAAAAAACAACCGGCCACTGGAATAATCAGCCAACCGATCCATCTTTATGTTGTGCGCTTAAATTTTTGTTCTAGTCTAGTTAATTTCCACCGGACCACCTAAACAACTAGGACATCAGTTCTCCTCTGCAATATTTGTTGCACCCTTCAATGGTTAACCATATCTAGTTACACTGGCCACCAGAGAACTGAAACCTTTAACTTTGTGCCCGTATAAAGTTACTTTGGTCCAATTTAACTGGCCACCAAAGCACTGATTCCTCCAAACAAAAATCCTTAGTTTCCTTACTCACGAGTCCAATTCAGTTGAAAGTCCATCAATTGACCCACCAAACACTGGAACCTTTAACAATGTGTCTTTTCACGAGGCTTTAGACTGGTTCGATTGCTTCACTCTCAGTCATTGATCTATTCATATTATCAACGATCAATGGTTAGATCTTCTTCTACTATGTATGAGATTTATCTCTATGTGATGCCTTCTCACACACTTCCACTGCACTTTTAATCATGGTGAAGTTCACAGGAACTTCATATTCTTTATCTCATTTTATATTTCTCGTTCAATCGAGGTCAACTCGTTTTCCCTTTTTAAAGAGACTTGTTCTTTCTTTCAATCGCACAAACTCCTCCTCATACCTGTGAAACCTGAATTCATTTGGGTTGACTATTCACACATAGTCATTTCTCCTACATCCATGACTTAGGGTAAACACACACAGAACCCTCATTAACTCATTCTACTTATCAGTTGGAATACATAGAAACCCATCATCTCATAGAGACATTCACACACACAAACCTCAAATGCATAATTACAATACTTCTATTAAAACCTCTGTACAAAATTCAAAAACACATCATGCCTTTGTTGTTGGTTGTGGAGCCTGATTATCTTCCTGATTCATAGGTTTATTTCAATCGTGTTTAGATCCCATTTTCTGACGGGGGTGTGTGGGGGGGATTCCCCCCCACACTATTTTCTTTAGGGGGGTCTTGGGGGGGGAGGGGGATTAATGGAGCCCCCCTGGTGGGGGATTCTAGGGCAGCACCCCTAAAGTGAAATTTTGGGGAAAATTGCCTTGTAAAACATTGTAATTTCATAGTCAATCTGGACTGTTCATTGTAAGGTCACAGATTTGACGGTAGAAGTTGTGTTACAGATTTTTTCCCTAGAAGGAAACCCTCTTTTATGTATGATGGAATTGTATTGCAACTAGGGATGATAATGAATATTGTATTCTGAGAGAGGAGATTGTGAGAGAAAGAAGAGGAAGTTATAGCAGGTGTGTTGTAGGTTGTATCCCTTCATTTTTGTTGGATAATGAAAACAAAGGACCTGGAAATTTCTCTAGTGGACGTATCCCACACTAGATGAACCATGTGTATCTGTGTCTCTATTGGATTTTGTATCGTCTATGTGTATTTCCACATTTGTTTTATTTATTGCTCTGCAATCCTATTTTTCTAACATCGGTTGGCCTGGTTATACAATTTGGTTGCTTCTATGGACCTCTCTCTCTCTTTGGAATGATTTCAGTCTATTTGGCCACACATACATGCTCGAAGGCTTACATATTTATGCATGGAAGGTAAAATTCCATACCTTCCACAACAAGTCCCTAAAATCCTACAACTACTTACAATAATAGCACTCCTATATGAGGAACAATAAGATCGAATCCTCCTGACTTAGGAAAATCCAAATAATTGATTTACATGGGAATTAGGGAAACAAACCCTATCCTTAAAGAATCTAATTAAATACTTAGGAAAATAAAATAATTTCATTAAGGGAACCCAATCCCTTTGGTAAATTCCAAGAAACCCTTAGGCTTGCTCAAAATGGTTGATTATGATGGGAAATGCTTCTACGTCAAATAGGTACCTAATGTACACGAACAAGATAAACATAGAAGACAATAGGATTATTAAGATTGCTTCAAACTCCAGTCAAAACTACCTATGTCTCAAGCGAGGGTGGCATAAAGATGCCAACTCTTGGCAAAATAATTGGGGACTAAATGAAGATATCACCCTACCTTGTGACATTAAAAGGGTTGAAGATGAAAATCACTTTTAACCTTTTAACTCGTTAAAACTGTGGTCATTTAGGAATGTTTTTCTTAAATATTCTCGAGCACATAAATAAAATTATAAATCAAACCAATTAATTGCTTACCTTTATAATAATATACTCATTAAGAGCTCAATATGTCACTTGCAAGATTTGAACCTGGGTGGAGAGGATAACAATCGTTCCTCCCAACCACCTAAGCTAAAACCAATTGACTTACAATAGTATCTTTTACCCTAGGAAAAAACATTAACTTGTTATTATTAAAATAAAATCTAATATGTCCCATACAGACTTAGTCCCTATAAACTTAGTCCCTATAACTAGAACTTAAACAATTTGCTGACAAAACATACAAGGTAGAGAAGTTCCAAAAAAAAGAACATTTTCCTACAGATATACAAAGACACTAAATACATACTGACATAAATTGTTTTCAACCTCAAAAAACTTCTATCTACCCTGAAGAAAAGTAATAAACATCTGAAAAAGAGACTAAAAACTAGTCAAAAGGAATAGTAACATTGCTAGACAACACCCCATTTTTCCAAATTTGATAATATAAAATGTCAGATGCAAGGCCCACGTCCTTTTTAGATAATGTGTCTATAACCAAATTATGAACCCTGTAACTATGGGAGAAGGAAATGTAGACAAATTATCCCTTGAGACACATGATTCTCCTTTTCCACTAATCAAGAGCTAGCACTTGTAAATTAACCATTCCTAATGCCCATCTTGTAATAACTTTAGAATCCCCCAGTACTTGAAGATTGTCCAATTTGAGCTTTCTAGCCAGCCATAGCAAACCCTAGAGAGCAATAATCTCAGCTTTTGTATTTGTTCCTTTTCGTCCTCTAAAGTATGCATGTGTTGAAAAATGTTGTGAAAAAATTAGTACAAAACCTGCTCCACAAAATCCATTAACAGTTGCACCATCAAAGAAACCTACATGCATATTATCAAATAAATTAGGCAGAGAATAGCAAACAAATTTGTCATCAGACGAGAATTTATCCTTGCGAAATTCATAAAAATAAGCAATAATTCTAGAACTGGCAACATATGCATCCAAACATTTTCCTTAAAAGAGGGCCAAATTACATGTTATCCAAACTCCCCCCATTATAAAGATAGGAAATTCAGTCAAATAATGCTTTTCCTTCACCCAATTTTGCATACAATGATCAATTGAACCACTTCCCCAAGTACATGATAAATGTAATCTACCACAAACCATGGTCCATATTCTCTTGAAAAAGGAATAGTGTATAAATAAATGAACAATTGTTTCCCCCTGATTCAAACCCAATTTTGCATACAATGATCAATTGAACCACTTCCCCAAGTACATGATAAATGTAATCTACCACAAACCACGGTCCATATTCTCTTGAAAAAGGAATAGTGTATAAATAAATGAACAATTGTTTCCCCCTGATTCAAACACAATTTGCATATACCAGGGCCTTGATATCCTCTTTTTTGTAGATTTTCCCATGTTAGAATTTTTTCTTCCAAACAAATCCACATAAAACATTTTAATTTCTCTGGAAGATTCCATTTCCAAAGCTTGAGGAACCACTATTTAGTTATGATCATAGAATTTTCTGATGAGATGGCATCATAGGCCAATTTTGCGGTTACCTTCCCTTTTGATTCATTCCATCCCCATACAAGAGAAATTGGTTCCTCTGGGAGTCTGATGCCAGTAGAATTTAAACCATCTATAAAATGATTCCATTCAATTTCCCAAGTACCAACCAAGCCAATATCATCAACATAGAACCGATAATTTTGTAAAGGGACCGAGGAAGCCAAATTCCTAATTTGTCACAAATAATTAAATCCTATGTTGTTTAAGTAATCACATAAAGGTTCTAAAATACTGTAGATGTTCTCTCCTCCTATGAAGGAGTAAACTCCCAGTACAACTTGAAGGTCATTTCCAACTTTACATGTTAACCAAGATACCATCCAATGGATGGATTGCAACATCCCTCTCCAAAAGTTAGAAGCATTTCCAAAAGAGTGTTGAGGCAATCTGAACCATTCAACAACAAAAGAATTATGTAAATACTTTTCCTTCAACAAATTAGACCACGGTCCTATACCAAAGAGACCTCTCCATACGTTTTTCATACAAAGAGATTTTCCAAACCAATATAAATGCTTATACCCCAACCTCCTAATTCTTAGGAATAAAAATATTTTCCCAACTAGAAAGATGAAATTTTCTCTCTTCAAAACAACCAGGCCAAAGAAAATGAACCATTTTACTTCTAATGGATTTTAAGATCGAAGCAGGAATTATTTTCAAGGACAACCAAATATGTTTCTAACATATTTGATTATATTGATAATATTTTTATTAGTGGATGTTAATCATCATCATCGTCATCATTATAATATAATATTATGACAAATTTTAATATAATTTAATTGTCAATATGTTTAATAATTTTTTATGTTAACTTTTCAGTACAAGAATAAGTACCACAACATAGTACATACTTTTCAACCATAAAACCATACTCAAATATAGTAAATTAAATTCATTCATATTCAACTAAAGTCAATCATAGTTAAGCATGACCTACCAAAGTCAAGCATCATCAAACATGGTGAAACACACTCAACCATGGTTAACTATAATAATATCAATATTTGCATTTTAATATTATTACTTCTCATAATAATATATGATAATTAATATTAATATAATCTTATAAAATTAAAAATTTATCTTTTATATATTATATATAGCCATATACTAATCAATTGTACAATATAACATAAGATGTTATTTAAATCACAAACAAACAAATTATAAACATCAATATGACATCGTATATTTTTTTTTCAACGGAAAAAGCTAGTAATTTTGTTACTGAAAACAAAATTACAACACTGCATATATTGAAAGCATTCTAGCTGGATATATGTCCAAAAAAAGGTTGTCCACTGGGAGTCCTTTGAAAAACCAAAAATTGGCTAAGCCAAAAGAATCTTGAAATAATTGTTCCATTTCTTCCACTATGTTCAGAATTTTACAAATAAAAACAACTCACAAAATAAGCATTACTTTGTAGTCTTCTATGATCAGTAGGGAGCTAAGGTCCTCAATTATATATGTGTAGGTAAATAATTTACAACACATCATTTAAATCCATGAGTCATGAAGATATTATGATGAGAGGGCTTGGTTTTTTTCTACAATTTTCCATACTCCTTTGTCAATCTCCAGCCCATCTTTTGATAGAATGTCTACTTCCACATTCCTATTCTTGTAAACATCGTCCATTAGATGACCAACAAAGAATCAACATAAATGTGGAGTTGAGAGATGCACTTTTTTGCGGGCCAAGCATAAATTTAGCTTAAGCGCCATTAACTCACAAAAATTGTTGGTTTCATTTTTTATGCTTACTGAAAAGGATCAATATGACATCATATGTTATCGTGGATAGA
>ML808439.1:27319-39261 GCA_009831015.1 Picea engelmannii
TGTAATTACATATTACAAGTGTAATATGTAATATATATTACACGTGTGTAATATGTAATGTATTACATAGTATGTAATAACATATTACATACTATGTAATATGTAATAACGTATTACATTGTAATAATTACATATTACATACTATGTAATATGTAATTATATAGTAATATGTAATAACATATTACATAGTATGTAATAATTATATATTACATACTATGTAATAATTACATATTACATACTATGTAATAATTACATATTACACAGGTGTAATATGTTATTACATATTACACAGGTGTAATATGTTATTACATATTACACAGGTGTAATATGTAATACATAATATGTAATTACATATTACACATGTGTAATATACATATTGTGTAATATGTAATACATATTACACAACATGTATATTACATGTGTGTAATATGTAATTACATATTACACGTGTAATATGTAATTACATATTACACAAGTGTAATATGTATTACATATTACACAAGTGTAATATGTATTACATATTACACTTGTGTAGTATGTATTATATATTACACACGTGTAATATGTATTATTACATATTACACATGTAATATGTAATACATGTGTAATATGTAATTACATATTACACAAGTGTAATATGTAATTACATATTACACTTGTGTAGTATGTATTATATATTACACAAGTGTAATATGTAATAATTGTCTCTTTTTTTTTTCTTTTAAATTAGCTTTTATAATTAATGTCATGTTTTTAGTTTATTATAATGTGAAAGGTCTAATTTTATTTTATTTTTATCTTAATATAGGAATATGGCAGGAAAGATATTATCTATGAATATATCTGAATCACGACCTGCAATAATGACATAAAAAAATGCAACTGGAACCTCCATCAATGTTAGGCAACAAAATGATAGCATAACACCTGAGCTATCAAGGGAAATAAAGAATGTTAGAGAGTGGAAATCTGTGGAAGGTGAAAACAAACAAGAATATTCTTGGTTTGTTAAAGACAAGCAAGGAAACAATGAAGATCATATATATTTGTATTGTGCTGAATTAGAACGCGTGCAAGGAAATTATCAGGCACTTCGCTTGTTACGAGATATTTGTTTGGTGCCAACCACATATATTGTTTATGCACTTGTCAAACAAGGGAGAACTTATATCAAGTTTAGATATTGTTTCAAATTGAGCAATTATAACAAGAATGGATGTTTTTCAGAATTATGTGCATCCATTGTTGATGACATTGAGAAAGGCAATGCAAGTTTTCTATTTCTATTTTTGTGTCGTTTATTGTTTTTAGTATCATGGTAATGTTTTAATATTTTTGTGTCGTTTATTATTTTTAGTATCATGGTAATGTTCTAATTTTATTTAACATGAAAATGTTATATTTGATTCTTACAGGATTTTTCTAAACGAATTTCACATATGTTAGTGGAGATTTACTCTATAGAGAACGATATCATGGATGTCATCAACACTTTTCATATTGAAAAGACACAAGAAGGAAGGACAAAGAAACAAAAATCAATGGAGGTTGATCCTGCAAGAGTAGACAGAGAAGAACATGAAAGAAGAAAGAAAAATCCTCATTCTAGAAATCCAAAAAGGGTTACATTTGAAAATGAAGAAACTCCAAATGAAGATCTTGTTGAGATTGGTCCCAATGAGGTTATCACTCCTTCTCACAAAAAGAACAAACAAGATAAACACAAAAGAGCGATGGTTGATGGTGAGTCTATTCCTATTGATTATGAAGAAATCATTGATTTAGATGAAACACATTTAAATCATAAGAGGAAGAAAACAAATGTTCATAATGTTAAAGAAGCCATCGTTATCTCAGAGTATTATAGTGAAATTTCTAAAGGTAGCAGAGAAATAATAACAACAGGTGCTGATCTAGAGGATGGTATTATGAAAACAACACAAAATGCCATTCGAAATAGAATGAGGACGACAAACTTAGTTGATGATGGCCACACATTTCAGTTGAATGTGAAACAAATTTATAAACACACAGAAGGGCAGGAAAAATATCAAATTAGAAAACCACATCACTTGCATATTCACAATTTGAAAGCATTGATTAGATACAATCCATATGCACATGTGATTGACTACCTAGTTCTTGTTGACCYAATGGAATTTCCTACGAGGGAAGAATTTGATAGATCAAAATGTTTTGACTACATATATTATGTGATTGGAGGAAATCATTCTGTAGAGGCTAGAAGAKAATTGATGCAAGAATATCCCAATAATACTCTTTTTGAGACAATCAAATGCATTATTTATGTCCGTTTAATAGATTCAGAAGCAAATTTATTGGCATGGGATCATAACACAGACAATGAGTATAGAATGTCTATGACCTTCATTCAAAGGGTGAGATTTATCCACAATGAATTTTCTGAAATATGCCACGGGGAGAGATCAAATGTTGATGTTAAGTTTCAAAAGCAGTGTTGTAAGGAAATATGATTCCCACTTGATGATGAAAATACAAAAGAAAAATATCGCAAAGGAAGTGATATATTTAGAGATGTAGATAACTATTTTCAATTGGGATTTAGAACTAGACATGTATGGGATTTGATAGATGAGATTTTCACCCTATGGGAAAGTGTTGGTATAAAAAATCAGAGAGTTAAGAAGGATAAACCGTTGATATGTGGCACAAGTAAGAGTATACATCTTGCAACCTAGACAAAAGATGATTCTTATAATTATATTCTTGTCAATGCAAATGATGGAGAGTCTCCTAGTAATATATTGGTATACAATGATGTGGTTAGAAAGCTAACATATGAGGAAAAACATTTGAAAGGAGAGATGGTTAAAATTGATCAAAACCACAAGCATTAATTAATTATCTTATAGATAAATTTTCAAATGAACGAGATTGGGTTTTGGATTTGTTCTTGGGTTCATGTAAGAATTATGATCTAATATTTATGAAATCATACCTCAATCTTAGATTATTTTTAATTTGTTTTTTTTACAGTATCTAACTTCATTATTTATTTTGGTGATTAGGTACAACATTAGCATGTTGCCTACAGAAAGGAAGGAATTGCATAGCCATTGAAAGTGACCCAATGCAGTGCAGTTTTATTCAACAAAGAATTAATGTTATTCCATCTCTTTTAGATGAAATGCAAGAAGTTGGCTTGAGGAAAGGAGATTTTAGTGAATCAAAGGTAGCAAAATTGTCAAAGGAACCTCAAGTACCATTAGGAGGAATGATTGGAAATGATCACTTTGGAGAACTTATAGATATCAAAGAACCAATGGAAGAACAGAGTGTTGTGAAACCATAGATGGCTCAGAACTCGAAGGGCCCTTAGGTGAGCCCCACGTTTCTGGTATCCCAACAGTAACGAGACACAAATGAGTAAGGTGATTTCCTTCACAAGTCCTGCAAAGGAATCTAGGCTTACGTCTGAGACGTCTAGGCTTCTCAATCATATGAATTCCCCCAACATAACTTGCAGTGGCTGGTGACATGCTCCCAGCATGACTTGCAGAGGCTAGTATCAAATCTCCAACATGACTCTAAGAGTTTGGCAATGTATGTACAGTGTGACTAGCAGTGACCAGACATGTGCCCCTAGCATGACTTACAGCGGCTGGTTGCAGGTCTTCAACATGATTCACAGAGGTTGTCGACCAATTTCCAACATGACTAGCAGAGGTTGGTGATATAATGCTAGTATGACACACAATGACTAGACTTGTGCCCCCAACATGACTTGCAACAACTGGTTGCACGTCTTCAATGTGACTTAAGGAATTTTTCGACCAATTTCCAACATGACTAGCATAGGTTGGTGATGTAATTCTAGTATGACACGCAGTGACTGGACTTGCGACAGTGGTGAATTGCGACATTTGAGACCAAAGTCCAAGGAAAGATTGGTTCTGGTAAATTGCAGGGCAGGAAGGATCCTGGTTTACACCCTGTCCCTGTCCAGTAGGGTAGTATCCTCATCGATACTGATTTATAAAGGGTTGTAGGGGCATCGACACTGAGGAAGCCGCTTGTGAAGAAAAAGCGACATGACAAGTGTTACTCGTGTGAGGATATATGTTGCCCCTAGACGAAGGAACTTCGTGAGGGGGGTTGAACATACTATAAAAATAACTCCCCCCGGATGAAACACTAGAGGACAAACGAAGGTCCGCCATGGGAAAAGTGTTCATAGGAACCAACATAGCTGAAGAAGGATAAGTGGACGGAGTGTAACAAGTAGAATGATTGCATAGTTGGGAACTTACTTCTCACATAGTGGATTCGTAGGAAGGAAGATTCCAACCTCCTACCATAAGAGGTGTTTGAAGGATATGAATCCCACCAAACAGAGAGGGATAAGAAGGAGGCATCATACCCCCAGACCCAAAAATTGTATTTGCATAAGGAGGCGAGACAGAGGATGGCAAGTGCGACGACATATCAGACATACCATGAGAAAAATTATTAGAGACCCAAGACATTGATTGAGTACCATAATTCTGCATACCATTATAGAAAGTGGACGGATTTTCCCCCATGAACGTCATGGGGGGGTAGCCGTAAACAAGGGAGAAAAAGGAACTCCACTATCCATGATAAAAAAGACTCATCACAAAATCCTATGGTCAACTAATAATCAAAGAGCACACTAAAAAGTCAAATGACCAATATGCATGTAAACAGGCTGAAGTGGCTGAGTGGCCTCCCTCACTAAAGAAGGTATGTCTCGTCCAAGAGGGACCTGAGACTCCCTGCTAAAGTTTGGAGGTAACAAAATCTGTTATAGGGGCCCTCGTGGGCTTAATAACCAGTCGGTCAGATCCCCCCGGAGAGGTAATCCTCCATAAATTATGTGTGCTGTCCAACCCCTATTTGACCTAGGGTATAAGCAAAATAACCCCTGCAAGTAACCTATGAGATATCTAAGTCAAGAAACTAATAAACCACTGTATAACCAATGCACAGACGAGCATTCGTAAGTCCGGATCACCGTATGGGCAGGGTAGCAAAGACCGAAACCTTGAAAGCACTGCCTCTCACAGAGGTATGGGTACTAGCAAGATCCCCAAATACAAATAAATCCACAGAAATATCTCTAACGCTAGGTGAGTATCCAAGGGTTATCCCTTCAACCAACTTCGCGCGACCTCGTGATTAACTTTGGTGTGAGCGGAGCCTCCTTATATTACCAATTATACAATGGACTTCTCAACTCCCTGTCTCAGATACATATATTGATTTAATTGCCTTGGAGAAGTTTACTCACAAAATCCTATTCCAAGGGACTAAATCCTAGACTAGTTTGTGCACCCTAAAAATAAAATCGTGACTAATCAATTTTAGTTTAAAGCATAAATTTTATTGGCCGTGATTACTCAAAAGGGTATGGAAGCGAAACTCATGATGTTACGACTCTGCAAAAGATAAATATGAATATAATGCAAAGTCTACCTTTAACTTTTCAATGAATGATATGCTAATAAAAACAATGAAATTTTCAATTTCAACTCTGCAATTTAGAAGTAAAATGCAATGTTTCACTAAATGTACTAAGCTAATGATAAAGGTTCAAAGACATAAATGTTAACCAATGCAAAATGCCTATTTTTTTGTATTTTCAATATATTAAAGAGAAAATGCATGGACTTAAAAGAAACCTGATATATAAATTCTACTGTGTATAAATGAAATAACTCGAGCAGAATACCAAGCAACCAAGAAAACACCCCAGGGTTCAAGGACAAACCAAAAAATGAAAAACAATGAGAAAGACTACGCCCATAAATTCAACTCCCAACAGGCTTCCTGTCAACCCAGAGAAACTCAACATGCACTACATAGACCTAAGAAGGCTCAACAAACATCAAAACTCACCCAACAATCACTAAACCAAGAAAACAAGCAAGGAAAAGTGGTATACACGACTGTTAAGGAGAAGAGTGCGTATATATGTAGCTTGCAGAGAGGTAGAACGTGTGTGTATGCGACTGTCAAGGCAAAAGGAGCATACATGCTTTAAAAAAAGGCGAGCCAACGGCAAAAAAGGTTGAAAAATCAGACTCAAAGTGAACAGAATATGCCAAGCAGTGATATGACAAGAAACACAAAGGAAAAAGAGCAATGTAAGAAGAAAAATTACTTCAACCCTTAGAAGGAGGATCTATCCCCAATGGAGTTGCCATTTCTATTACAAGGGAAAAAATCTCTATGGCCAAGGGTAAACCACAATAGATAGGTATGACTGCATAAATCAACTCAATTCCATTGTATGCTATATAAACTAATGTGCAAGATAAGAAATAGGCCTACCTTGATCCAACGTTTGATGATGTTCCACCGTTGAGCACTTCGACCCAAAGCTTTTTACCTACAATAAGTTCTCAACGAACAAGCAAAGCAAGTATATAGTGATAATGTAAAGGGGTTAGCACATCAGATAGCATAATCCATTAATAAACATTACAAACATGCCCATGGATAATAATCATATATTTGCACGATACCAATAGGACGGGAAATGAGTATTTCTATTAATAATTGATTGACATAAGTGTCAACATTACAGACTTTCATGTCGGCACGATTCAAAACCAAGGAACCGAGTTCCTTCCAACTGGGTCTCTACCACTTCAATCCTCCACCAAAGGCAAGCTCGAAAGAGAGAGACAATGAGGTTCTCTCAATGATAGGGAAAGAGCTTGGGGGCTAAACACTGTGTTCAGACTTGAGGGACAAAGGGATGTAGACTCAATATGAAGTAATTTCTTCAGAGTAACTTTGCTCTCAAAGTTGAATGCTTTCTCCTCTTTTGCTTAGCTCAAAATTGTGCTATTATAGCCTTCAAAACACAACTGAAGGGTCGAGTTGGAACTTTTCCAGTATATGGAAGGCCAAGGATTAGAGATCTCTTGTCGTGACATGGAAACCCGACTCCATTTTTGTATTTTTTGGCACAAATCCCGATGTACGCAAGTTGTAGTGGAGCAGTCTGTGTATATGCTTGCTGTATAGTTGATAGGGTGCGTATATGTGGAAAAATGTTTATTTTTAGCTCTGGATTTATAAAAAAGGGATGATGAGTCTGCATAGGGAAATTGAAAAAGGCCCTCTGTGCAAGATAGCAATGGTGAGGCAAATCTTGCTATAACAACTGCAAAATTCATCCTCTTCACAGTCTGTTCAAAGGATGCACATAAGACCGCTACAACCATTGCAACCTCAACGCCTTCTATCGAGAAAAAATAGGTCGTCAAAGAGAAAGAAGATATTGTTTCTTCACCTACAATGGTGCCTACACAATGCCCCTTCAAACTCATAAACAACAGGTTGGTGGAGCATATTCAACCCCGCCAACAACCGGTTTGTGATAGTCTTCCACAGACCAAGCAACACAACTTCTCCAACAAAGCACACAACTCACCAAGATTCAGATTCAGAACATGATTTCCCCTCTTCCCCAGGCACTCAACGCAATGGATACCATTTCTTCCTAAGGGGGGAGGATTGATCCAGGTGGATATTGGTGACCACCCACCTGTTCCAACTAGCTCCTTTTGCCAATTTTTTGTTCAACACGTTCTTCTGTACTTCTTTGTAATTTTGGGTTCTACACTTTCGGGGCTATTTGGATCCCTACACATCTCCTAGGTGGATACTGGTGGCCTCCTGTTGGTGCAATTATTTGCATAATATATTACCAAACATAAATTATCAACTGAGATTCGTAATCAAAAGAGTTGATGCACTATATATGCCGATAACAGTTAGGTTCCTATGTTTGATGAGTATAGTTCAATCAAGAAAACCATATAAAAACCAATACTCTGTTTTCACACTTCAAAGATAACACTCTTCACACAATTCATAAATTAGAAAGAAAAACTTGCAATCATGCACTCAAAAGATTTTGCACAGATAATGCCTTGTCCATTTACAAGCTCATGAAGTGGAAAGATGGACTTTGAATTAGTTATCTGTAGATTCTACTCTTCACAACAACTAGCAATCAAATCTAGGCACACGTCAACAATACAACTCCAAACTTAGAAGAGAAAAATGATAACAAAACTTCTCAAGCAAACAGTGAATCGAAATGTTCTTTCTTAGGTGACAAATCTGTTTATTAGAGGCTCATGAAATGAAAAGATGAACTTAAGATCTATCTCCTGGAGAAACTAAACTAACAAGTGGGATGCTCCATTAAAGCTCATGTATGGTGAAATATGGAGATCCAACCGTTCTTGCATTACCACACTTTGCAAAAAATTTGAATAGTGAAATCAAACAAATTATCATGAAATCAAAATAACAAATACATGAAATGAAAATCTACATTAACAATTTACAATAAGCTTACCAAGTTGAATCGGTGGCCCTTGTCGATGCCAACATGGAAGCTTTTAGATCACTAGATGTTAACTTCTAAGAGAGACAAAATCATTGAATTCAATATTGCATTAATCTCCAACAAGTAGGTTTACAAAAAGAGTCTTCTCATGAATCCATTCTACATCATAACAATTCTCCTTTAAGAACCATTCTTACATCATGATAATTCCCTCTCTACTTAGACCTATGAGGTCTTATTTATACATAAAATCCATGGAAGAATGGATGAAACCGAATCCCCAAACTAAGAAAACAATTTTTACAATTTTAGGAGAAATCCCAAAAATCTGTGTTTTTTAACAATTTGGGCAGATTTGAGTTAGTCCCCCACCCATATCTCCCAAACCAATTCTAATTTTGCAAAAATCTCATGTTTTACTCAATTTGTTATATTATGGACAAAACCCATGTTTTAGAATTTCTAGATCTAATACCATATGCACGAAAATCGAGGCGCAAGTTGACAGTTCGAGTTTTTTTGATAATTTTGGCAGAATCATCCCCCCTGAGCTGGAGGTCCACACGTGCGAGATGGGTGAATTCTAACTCACATTTCCCCATGAAAACATCATTCTTCACAAAACCCATGTGCCCGATTTTCCTCTAGAAGCTTTCCAAAATTTTGAATTATTTCTAGTATTGGATTAACACGGGTTGATACTGGAATAGACTGGGTACCAGATCATGCTGCTTAAGAGTCAAAGTGATTAGGATCATACATAATCAAGAATTTAATCGAATTAACTCAAGAAAACTAAACAAATCATGCCTTAATCATAAGTTACCTCTCTATGCACATGATCAAGGTCATTAATTGTATTTATGGATGAAACAGTCAATTAGATACACATATCATAGGTAAAATTGACTTAGACATAGATAGTATAGGGTAATAGAAGTGTCAATACTAATACTCAACACCTCCCACCTAATCCAACTAGCTTATTTTGTATGTTTTCATGTCAACACATCTTGTTGTACTTCTAGGGCCGTTTTGGGGCCCTAAACAATGTTATTTTGGTTCGCCACAGTCAAAATGTAGACAAAGTCAGAGTTTGACGACGTAATGCGTATTTCTCGAAAAGACCTTTCCAATGGGTTATCGCACACCTAAAACGGAGATCGTATGCAAAAGTTACGACACCGAGAAGTTAATGTACTAACTTACCCAAACAGGCCCCACATGACTTTTGGCGTTTCATCTCCTAGGGTTAGGTTTTTGGATGTCTAGGGTTTTGGCATTCCCATTTAACATAAAAAAGTCCTTCAAAGCCTCATTGTAATAATCTTCTTTGAATGAGCATAGCCGTCACATCTCTTCTTAGAGATAAAGCTGCCACCATTCTAGGGAGTCTTGCACTCTGTATTTTTACAATCTCTTTACAATTATTTCATTAATAAAAATCAAGTATTGTTGTATTTCTCTATTTCTGGAAATTTTCATGAGTATTTCATTGTAATTTATCTGCTTTCATTTCATTCTGAACATAATCCAGATCATGCATTCGACACCACATTCAAAACTGACAATTCTGCAACTTCCATTATTGAAATACCACCAGGTACCAAAACTACTTGTGATTCCCCCTCCTGAATCTGTCCTTTAGGTGATAAGGACTCTTCATTAAAAACATATAGATCTTGTGAATTTGAAGAAAAATAATCCTTACCTTTATACACACCAGTTGAAGAACACTCCTTATCAGAATCCTCCTTTTTAGTTGAGAAGTCTTATCTATGATTAGGGAGATCCAGATCAACATCAACCCCGTGAGAGGAAAACATTCTTCCTTTTTCTTCCTCCCAAGCCAATGGATTCTGATCATCTAAGATGTCTAATTTTCTAATCCACTACTTCTTTGGATGCCATTGAAGTCTTAGGACGTCACACTCTCTCCAAAAATGGCCTACCTCGTGGCACTTTGAGCCACACAATGACACTTTTCAGTAGTCCAATGATTGAAGTAGCACTAAGTCCCCCTTGACAATTTTAATTTCTTCTAGAAACACACCCCTAATATAAACTTTGACAAGAACCTTTTCCATTTGTTTATAGAATAAGCCCTAGAGATTCTCCTCAACCACAATGAAACTCTCAACATTACCTCTAGTAAGCTGTAAAACTACTTCATTCAAGAATTCCAACAACAAACCATGGAGAAGTACCTAAATATGCTGGATATTCATTGGTTCATGATGGGGGTCAAACCCAAACATCGAATGTTGTAGGACTAGACAAGAAGGCCCCACAACCAATCATGTTTGAGGATTATAGTAGCAAACTATGCTCTTTTGAATTCAAATCATATCCACCCTATGACCAAGAGGTGATGCTGGGGGGTATATCCCATAATTTTGCATCATCCTGCTTCCAACCAAAGTCTCAAAGAGTCTCCTTTTACTGATTTTCGAATAAACCTACCCACTTGGGCTTGATTCGGCTTTCGACCATACCTACATCAAGTCCGCGCACTAGTTTCACCTTGTCCTTTCTACATCTAATACATTTTTTCCCTTTCCTAAGTCTCAAAGCATCTTGGAATAACATTATCTACGAGATGCATGCATTAGGCTTCAAACTTAGCTTTGTCCCCGATAACACCTCTCTCAACCCTTCCATAGCCTAGCTAGAGTTAAGGAAATTAAACTCTACCTGATGTTCCATCCCTAAAATAACAAATCTTGAAGGCTCCACCACTTGCAATACATAAGTCCTTCTCATCGCCTTCATGGTCAGAGTAATATGACCCGATCTCATGATCTCTATCTTCGATTGAGAGATTATATGTCCTAACCCTTGTCTCGTCATTTGGCGTTATATTTCTAGGAATATGAGGCATCACCTAACATGCTTGATCCTCCTTGAAAGCTCATGGATCTCTCCAATTTTTAACCAACTCATCATGCATCTGGAAGATGGATGACAGACTGGGTGAGTCATTATCCCCGTATTCCACCGTGATCCATGGATTTGATGATAAACTAGGCTAGGACTCTAGGGTTTAGACCTATAAAATAAACCCTACATAAACCCTAGGATGACCCATCACCTTCATCATGCCTCTATTAAAATTATTTATAATATTATAAATTTTATACAATTATTATATAAATATAAATTATTATAAATAGTAATAATAATAAATTATAAATGCTAATTTCAATTGGGTTTAACTTAGGTGGTTGGGAGGAATTATTTGTATCCTCCCCAAGGATTTTCAATTCCTCCAAGTAACACCTTGACGGTTCAATTCCTCCAAGTGACATGTTGACCTCTTAAGGAGTATATTATTGTAATAGAGCTTTGTTGTTGACCAACTTTGTAACCTAGAAAACAATATATTATAAACGTAAATATTAATATTCTATTAGACATTTAGTAAATAAATTATATAAAAATAATAGTTTACATGATTTATACTATAATATTATTTAAATGAAATTTATTTATTAATCACTAAAAAATAAATAACTTGTATTATTTATATCAAAATATTATGGATATAATATTTATTAATCATTCAATA
>ML808439.1:85155-105985 GCA_009831015.1 Picea engelmannii
GAGCGAAATAAATGGACTTATTTCCTATTATTGGAGCCCTAGTTCCCCTCCCATAGTTTATAACTAACCCCCCTTCAATTCCCTCCTCTTAGCCATACCTTCCAAATTTCTTGTAGGTGGATTCAACCATTATTATAAAGATGCAGTAAAGATCTCTTAAAGATTACATATAAACACTAAAGATCACAACAAGCATCACATATAAGAAAAGTATGAGTCAAAATGGTACTGATATTCCATTAATTCATCATAATAATATTATATTTACATGACATACACCATAACTATAGTCTCCATTACAAACTTGGGCAAAGTGAAATACATATCCCACACCTTTGTTCTCTCTGAATATTCCTCCTAATGTCTCTCTGACAAACATCTCCTTTCTTATCACTCTACTTACAACCTTATATATTTATATGATCCCGGCCCGTGGGGACAACCTCGACCCATACGTTGGTTACATAAGACGATCATAACTAACTTTACATGTATTTACAGGTCCTCAAGTTAGTTTTTATAGCTTGTGGTTTTATAAACATGCCTCTACGATCGTCATTGGACAATGTGATGCCACCTGTACCTAGTAGTTTGGAGGACATGTTTATTGAAAATCATTGAAGATGAGTCAAAATCCGACGATAACTGGACACAGTTAGAAGTCCAACAAATGTTGGGGCACCAAGAAAAAAAAATAAAATTTTGATAATTACTTTGTAATTTTTTATGGTACGGTCGATTTTATCCGTACCATAGAAACTCTCTGTTGGACTTAAACACTGTTGATTCTCCATTTTGACACTTCTAGTATCCTATATTACCCTCTATCTGAGCCTATTTTACCTATGCTATGTGTATATAATTGATCATTCCCTCTACAAATCCACTTTGTGACCTTTCCCATGTGCATAGAGAGGTAACTTATGTTAAAGCATGATTTGTTTGATTTTCTTGATTAAAATTGATTAAATGATTGATTATTTATGTTCCTAATCACTTTGACTCATAAGCAACTTCATCTGGTACTTCATTGATCCAGTACTACAACCATAGTGTGATCCGATACTCTGTTGGATCCGATACCCTGCCTGATCTGGTACCGATGTTCCACCTATTCCGGTACTCCACAACGCTTCTTTTGATACTACCTAATCAAGTGCCTATTCTGGTACCAACACAACGGTTATTCCGGTACTACCCACTCAACGTTTATTCCGGTAGCAACACAACGTCTCATCTGGTACCACCAGCTCAATGTCGCATATGACTCCTCTAGCTCAACGCCTCATCCAGTACCAGTCCTGCGCCTGTTTCGGTACTACCTTTGTGTTGGTCCAGTACCCATGGTCGTGACTATGTTCATCCGGTACTAAACCCATGTCTACAAAATTTACATGTTGAATGAGTATGCTGATGGACATTCCAAGAAGTTAGTTGGATAGAAGTCTCTTGAGGTAGTTTTGAGATCACGATATACTTCATCGCTCATGCACTTCGTGTCATGAGGATAAAGTCCATCCTTAGAGATCTAATATGAATTTCCAATATTAATATTTTAAAAACATTTGATAATTATCTTTAGATATTGGTAATAACGACTCACCTTCTTTATAGGGGATGATGTATAGATGATAGGAAGTAATGAGTAATGAAGCAAGTAGCAAGTAAATAATTATACAAATTGTCATGTGGAACGAAATGTTGCAATGTTGATTCAATCAATAAATTGAAGGAATACAAATGATCTTTTGTGCAATTCATGAGCATGAGTAAATTTCTTTAGTCTGTTATCTCTTTAGAGGTACCTTGTTGGTTCGACAAGGGCCCACCACCCCAACCAAGGCAAACCTCCCTGTACATGTCTTTATGCGATTGTGTGAGTGTGAACATTTAATACTTGTGTGTTGTAAATGATTTTAAATGCATTTTAAGTTCAACACAGAGTTATTTGATTTTGAATCAGTGTGAGTAAATGGTTAGACATTGAACAGAGTAGATAGTTCCATTTCCATTTCTGTAGATTAATATTTAATTGATAAGAGTTTGATGTGTGGGATTGTTAAGCAAGCGGATGTTATTGTTTTGAGTTTGTAATTATGGTGTTCTTAGTAGGTACAAGAACCATAAGACTTCATCTCTCACCTTCATGTTCCATATAATGAAGTCTCTCAATTATATTGGTTGTTCCCTATATTAAATAAGGTTTGATTGGACTTAATAGAGTTATGATTGATTTATGTCTAAGAGTGAATAAAGTGGATTGTTGATTATTGTTTTCAATTTCTACAGGGAACACGATCTTAAGTTCATCTCTTCATTTCATGAGCCTGTAATGAACAAACTTGTCATCTAAGCAAGAGCCTTTTCAATTGAGTGTTTATTTGAGAGTTTTGTTATCAATTTTATCTTCTGAGTTTAAAGTTGTCTAAAGCATTCATGAATTCTAGAAATAGAGTGTTATGTTATCAATTATTTCCTGCTTGAGCTAGATACAATAGACATAGATAGGCTACCTGTTTTCATCACATATAGTGTAACAACTCTTTCGATTACGAATCCCGGATTGACATATAAATGAGTGTAATATACTAAGCATATTTATACACCAATATTTTGGCGTCATTGTTGGGAAGTTGTAAATGGTATTAGGTATCATTTTAAGTTTGATTGGTTTGATGAGTTGGATTGGATTTAAGGACAATCTGAGGGAGGAGAGAAGACGGTAAGATGAGAGGTAAGAACTTGTGCATCCACTTTGGTGGGGTTGCTCCAAATTTAGGTTGTCCTCCTACTTTTAGTAGTTAAAAGTTTGTGTTTCATTAGTATTAGATTTTATTTTTATGAGTAGGTACAGGGATAATAAAGGTAGATTTATTGCTTCCAAAATTTCAAAAAAATTATAAAAACAAATAATAAGAAACCCCCCCCCCCAACACTAATTCAGCTAAAATTCGTGCAAGAACAATTCAGAGAGGAGGGAGTTCAAAGGAAACAATTGAAACAACAACCAAAGGCACTAAATCTGAAGCCATTGTTCAGATTGAAAGAATAATACAACCAACAAGAGGGGAATCACTAACGAACCCATCAAAAGGAGGAGCTGGAAAAGAGATAGAGGTAGTGATAGCGGAAGCTGCATCTAATATTGGGGAAACACACAAGGTATTGGAAAAATTAGATATACCAAACAACCCAGTGGTTGAACCATGATTTTGTGGGGAGACATCACCAACACCCTACAACTTGTTCGGAGATATGGCAGAAGAGGAAGGAAATGCAGTCAATGAAACAGAGACATTTGGATTCCCAATATTAGACATCGCCAGAGACATTGATATGAAGAATATTCCATTGTCCTCACTACCTCACTTCCATGTTATGTCAATAGAAGATCCTGATTCATTTTTGTTTGAATTTGATATACTATGTAGGAGTTATAATTACACTGATAACGCACAAAAACTAAAACTCTTTCCAGCCACACTAAAAGACTCATCATTAAGGTGGTTTATGAGCCTAGGAGAACACACTGTATTATCTTGGGATGGTATGAAGGAGACCTTCCTCTAGAAATATCAAGATTACTGTAGACCTAGGGATGCTAGGAATGACATATTTAAAATGCAGCAATCTGAGGAAGAAAATTTGGAAGATTACCTAGAAAGGCTCCTATACAACTACCAAAAGACAAAGCAATTTGCCTTAGACACAACCACATTTAGGACCATTTTCCTAAAAGGTGTGAGGGATGACTGCATTGAAGTACTAAACCTCATGAGTTCTGGAGATGTGTACCAAAAACCATTTGTAGACATTGCAGAATATTGTAAAAGATACTTGCGCAATCAAGCCAAAAAAGGAAAAAGTGTAAGGGATCCTACAAACATAATTAATAAACCTACACCAGGAGGTGTTACTAGGATCGAACTGGGAAATATACTAGAAAAATTCAAAACAAAAATCCTAAACACCATCAGTTCCCAACTTGATACCATCAAAATTAAAAGAAAACAAGAAGAAGAAAATGCTACTTTGGCAATTTTCTGTCCTCGGTGTAGAAAAAGGCATCCTGAAAAGGAATGCCCCATTAATGTTATCGAAATATGTGGCCTTTGTATAGAATATCACCCTACCAATGAGTTCCCTTCTTTATCTGGACTTAAATCCATTTTCAAGGGAGGGGGAGAACCTCATGAAACACAATATCCCCCCAAGAGGACACAGAGACAACAAAATCCCAATGTGTTTGTAGACCCAGCCACACAATATTCACAACATCAATGGGTACATCCAATGTATTATCCTCAATCGTCACCTCAACAACCACAGATCCATCCTTGGAAACAAGGATGGAGAGGGCCTGCATATGGGAATGTTACCTTTCAGCCAGCAACCTTTCCCACCTACCCACAATACCCTTCCAATATTTCTTAGTTGCTACCGAGATTTAATCCTCCTGCTCTTCCTCCACCTCCACAGCTGCAAAAAAAACTTGCATTGCCTATGAACCCAAATATGCAGCAGCAAATGCAAGCTGCACCTATCTCGAACCCTCCTCAACCTACCCCTATTCCTGCACAACCTATTCCTAATCCAAATAATAGACCTACACAACCTGTACAAAATCTTGAATTACAAACCTTCCTCACTTATGTGATAACTCCTGCTTCATTTAATGGAATTGAATTAAGATTAGGGAGGGTTGTGAACAAACCAAATCCTACTGTGGTTATTCAAGAAGAAGAACAAACAGATAATCAAGCAGTTCAAGAAGGAGAACAAATAGATAATCAAGAAGTTCAAGAAGAAGAACAAATGGATAAGCAATTAAATGAAGAAATAAACACTCTTGTACAATAGGAAACTCCTCCTCACACTTCTCACCCAACAGAAATGCCTTAGAAAAATAATCCTCCTCCTTATCCAGAAAGGTTACTTGTGAAGAAATCAGAGGAACCTCTAGGACATAATCTAGAGACTTAACTTCGAAACTTATGTGTGAATATTCCCCTACTTCAGGCCATCAAGGATATACTTGTTTATGCTAAGGTTTTAAGGGATATTTTCATTAAAAAGACAGTGAGGAAGAGGAAGGAGCCTTCTGTTATATAGGTGGTTGGAAAATTATCATAATTTATATCAGAAATGCCATCCAAATATAGTGATCCAGGAAACCCAGTGGTAACCATAGAGATTAATGGTGTTTCTTTTCCAAATGCACTTATTGATCTATAGGCAACAATAAATGTTATGTCGGTTGACACCATAAAAATGCTACAACTAAATCACCTAAGACCAAGACAGACTTTGTTGGAACTAGCAGACAAAACAGTTATCACCCCAACAAGAAGTTTAGATGATATAACAGTTACCTTGGCTTCTTGGGAATACCCTATGGATTTTTTGTGATTCATCCCAAATCCTCCAAACCAGGACATCCAATAGTACTTGGACGACCTTGGTTGGCCACTGCTGATGCGTTTACTAGTTGTCGGTCTGGAGAGATGACAATTTCCAATGGCACTCAAAGTTAAAAACGTATCCTCTTTCCTCTTGCCTAGCCAACCACTGAAGTTCCTCTCTGTTTGGAGAATACCTATGGGGAGGAGGACTGTACTTAGCCCTTGTTGACACTCAAACAAGTAAAAGGAGTTCAAGAGCAAACTGAAGAACAAATATTAAGCCTATTTTTGGCTAATACATAATGCATTGAATACCCTCAATTTTTTCTTGAATACACACATATCTTTAGCTCTGAATTCCAGGAAATATGGCACCCCTCCACCTCTACAGTAGCCACCATTTCACAAGTAGATGAAGGAAAATAATCATCTATCCAGGCTATTGAAATCAGCTCTGGAAAATCCTTGTACATCAATGCTAGTCTGGAAAGAGATCAACAACAAAAATTGATCCAAATGATTCAAGGGAAATCTGGTGATTTTTCATGGGATTACTTCGACATGAAAGGGATCCACCCAGACACTTGTATGCATCATATTTATACTAATGACCAAATCAGACCTGTTAGGCAACCCCAAAGAAGAATGAATCCAACCTTGAAAGACATAGTGAAAGAAGAATTCCAGAAACTCCTGTAGGCCAATTTCATTTACCCTATATCGGATAGCAAGTGGGTATCCCCATTAGTTATTGTCCCTAAGAAAAATGGTAAATGGAGGATTTTTGTGGACTTTCGAGAATCAAACAAGGCTACCTACACAAATCAATTTCCTTTGCCTTTCATAGACCAGGTCTTGGAGTTTTGGACACTTTGTCTGGGAAGATGTATTTTTCTTTCTTGGATGGGTTTAGTGGTTACAATCAGATCCAAATTTCACTAGAATACCAGGAAAAAATCACATTTACTTGCCCATGGGAGACCTATGCCTATATGGTTCTTCCTTTTGGTTTGTGTAATTCCCCTGCTAACTTTAAAAGGGATGTCTTGGCCATTTTCTCTGATTTGACCCATGACTGTGTAGAAGTATACATGGATGAATTCACAGTGTATGGGGATGATTTCTAGAAGGCATTGGACAATTTGGAGAAAGTACTGATTAGGTGTAAAGAAACCAACCTTTCCCTCAGTCATGAAAAATCTAGAATGATGCTCACTGAAGGAATTGTATTAGGCCACCACATCTCCTGTACTGAAATAAGAGTAGACCCTGCCAATATTGACATCATTTCCTAAATAAAAATCCCTAGCTCCCAGAAAGAAGTCAAAATATTTTTAGGGCATGCTGGTTACTATAGGAGGTTCATTCAAAATTTTACAAATCTAGCTACCCCACTGTTCAAACTATTAGAAAAAGAGTCCGAATTTTGTAGGAATGAACAATGTCAAATCTCCTTTGAAATTTTAAAAACAAAGCTTTCAAGTGCCCCTGTTTTGAGAGGACCAAACTTGTCTCTTCATTTTCATATCTGCACGAATGCCTCATATACAACTTTGGGGGATGTTTTAGGACAAAGGGAAGGCCAGATTCCATATGCTATATATATATTCCACCAAGAATCTTTCACCTACTGAAGTAAATTACATTGTCACTGAAAAAGAATTTTTTGTCAGTAGTACATGCCATTAACAAGTTTAGACACTACATAACAGGGTATGAAGTTTTTGTACATATCGACCATTCAACCATCATATTTTTGATGAAAAAACCTGTTAAAAATGCTAGAGTGACTAGATGGATGTTATTAATGCAAGAATTCAATATCACCATCATTGATAGGCATGGAAAAGATAATTCAGTTTCCGATTTCTTGTCTAGACTCATTCATACAGGTGATAATACTCCAGTAGATGATGATTTTCCAGATGAGAATTTATTTGCTATTTCTACTTATATTCCTTGGTATGGAGATGTAGCCAACTATCTTGTAACAGGAAATCTACCTCAGAATCTATCCTCCCAAGAAAAACAAAGAATTGTCCAGCTAAGTGCCAATTATATGTGGCATGATGATTTCTTATACCGAATTGGGCCTGATTTGGTGATCAGAAGGTGTGTTCTAGAGGATGAGATACATGATATCTTCAAAGCCTATCATGATGGCCCATGTGGAGGCCATTTTGCTGATAAAAGGACAACATACAAGATCTTACAATCTGACTACTATTGGCCAACTATTTTCAAGGATGAAAAGAAGTATGTGGCCAGTTGTGATGATTTCCAAAGGATGGGAAAACCTACTGTAGTTGATGAGATGCCCCTCCAAGCTTAGGTATTAATTGAACCTTTTGAAAAATGGGCTTTGGATTTTTTAGGACCCATTAACCCTATGTATCGAAGGAATAAGTACATCTTGGTCTGCACATATTATGTGACCAAATGGGTGGAAGCTAAAGCTTTATATTTTTCTAATGAACAATTTGTTGTAGACTTTCTCTTTGAAGAAATATTTACTTGTTTCGGTGTACCTCGAGAAATAGTCACTGGCTAAGGAACCTAATTCACCTCCAATTTGGTCAAATCTCTTACTGAACAGTACAAAATCAAACATAGAAAATCTTCACCTTATCACCCTCAAGCAAATGGGCAGGTGGAATAATCTAACAAGGTGATAGAGGCTATTCTTACCAAGACTATTCAATTGCATCACAAAGAATGGGTTGATAGGTTTCCTGAGGCCTTATGGGCCTATAGGATAGCTTGGAGAAACACAACAGGCCATACACTTTATGAGTTGGTGTATGGGAAGAAGGTGCTACTTCCCATAGAATTTCAAGTAAAAATCTTTAGGATTGCCATGCAACTAGGGATGGATCTGGACGAGGCTAAAAAACAAAGGCTATTATAGTTGAATGAGCTTGATGAGATCAGACAAGATTATCTTCAAAGGACCACCCTTATACAAGAACAAAGGACTAAATGGCATGACAAGTACATCAAGAAGAAGTCTTTTCAGTCAGGTGATTGGGCCCTTCTATATGATAGTAGGATCAAGAATTTTAAAGGTAAATTGTCTACTAGATGGTTGGGACCCTATGAAGTTGATACAGTTTATGACAATGGTTCATTTAAGATAAAGACTATTGATGAGAATCGTACTCCCTTTGTCGTAAATGGGCATCGATTGAAGGTTTATTGTAATCCTCTATGCAAAGAGGATTTTGTCAAACATGTTCTTCCGAATTCCGAAATGAAACTAGTAAGCAAGGGGGTTTCTCCTCCTGCTGATCCACCAGAGTAAGTTTGATTGTGTGAATTAATTTGGCTTTGTACATATTTGTAAATAGGTGTGTCATTAGATATATCTTTTGATGTTACTAACAAAAACAATAAGTTGATTATGTTCTCATGTAGATAAATGAATAAGGAGGGCATATGCCAGGTGTAGGTCTACCCTTTATCCAACCCTGGTAGATCATTGGAGTTTTCTTTAAGTTTTTCAGACTCCTAAAAATTTAAAACACCGATGAGAAGGAACTGGCCCAGGCTCGAGAAAAACCCACGAGACAATATATGGAGTTTTCTTTAAGTTTTCCAGACTCCTAAAAATTGAAAACACTGGCGAGAAGGAACTCGCCCGGGCTCGAGAAAAATCCATGGGATAGTAGATGAAGTATTCTTTAATTTTTTTAGACTCTTTAAAATTGAAAACACCAGCGAGCATTAACTAATCTGGGCTTGAGAAAAATCCACAGAAAATTAGTAGTTAGGATTATTATTTTTTTAATAAAAAAGAAGTGGAAACATGAGTAGTGATCAACCTGGTTCCAAAAGAGGAGGATTATAAATCTCAACATGTGGTCATACAGCTACAAAGTACCTTCTTGTCACAAATCTTGGAGCCCAGTCATTGAATTCTTTTGCCTTATTTTTCTGATAGTTCCACTGCAAATTTAGATTTCCCACATCAAGTGTTGATGTTTGTTTCACCAACATGGTTTGTCAGTAGAATCAAATCACATGTCCTCTTCCATATCATCAGAAAACACCAACTACTTCTACAAAGTGCAACCTACAAAGTTTCAGTCTACAGAGCACTACCACCAGGTACCTTGTCAAATTATCCTTGAGTACTGGAATACAATGTTTTCCTCTGTGCTCATCTGGTACTAGAAAACATATATTTTCTCATCCAGTATTGGAAAACATCTCTGCATCCATCCGGTACTGTGGGAGGAGGTCTGCGTTCATCCAATACTGGGTAAAAATTTGCATCCATCCAGTACTGTGGGAGGAGGTCTGTGTTCATCCGATACTAGGAAAAACTCTGTGTTCATCCAGTATTGTGGGAGAAGGTCTGCGCTATTCAAAGACTAAGCACAACTCTGTGTTCATCCGGTACTAAGGTGATCCGGTACTGGTAATAAGGTGTTGGTATTCCTTAACCTATATTCAAATTTTTTGCTGCTCGATTTAAGTGTTTCAAGTAATAGGACGTATAAAATCAACATTTTTTTGTTTTATTAAGGAATTAGAATAATTATGTATTAAACATGTGGTTACTCTCAATTATGGAAAACTCCCTACCAAAAAATTCTGCAAGTCCTCATCTACATATCCTTGTGAATAAATCATTCTTATACACCCGAAGTGTTTAGAGTATGAGGTAATTGTGTCTCTAATAGGATCGATTTCATGCCTTCCATTTTTATGGTAGAGAAACGTCATAATCCCATGATCCAATATTGTGCCATATGAATGACTTAAACCACATATTTACGCATGTCAAACAATGATTCCGATGATGTCAGACGATTTCATACTTAAGAGTTCCGGTCATAACGAACACATCTCTTTTCATCATTATCCAACACTCCCGTGAACATGGTCCAACGCCAACTTTCATACGAGTCTATAAGTTATTCATGAATTCAACTTGTCTTACCTGGTTATCATTTCCCTGGATGTGATCGTTACAATCCGAATCTTAATTTATAAATTCTCCTCTGGATGGATTTTCCATCCAGATGAGCGTTATTTATTGTTTTTACTGTCACACCACCTACATTTACACTGTGATCCCATTCCTTCATATCGTTTACATACTTATCCTCTTCCGGTACTCCATCATCGTCTACGTTGATCTGATACTCAACCATCGATCATATATTTCGTGCCTCATACACCTTAAGAATTGTTATAAGATAGCATGGGGCTCGACATGCAAGAACTCGTGTTCCAGTTATATAGGGAAACACCTGAATATCAAGCTTGCAGAGAAAGATTTGAACATGCTGGTTGGGTCCCATTTTTGGAGAAGTTTAAAGGCTATCATGAAGGAGTCTCTCTTTCTTTTGCACATACATATGATGGAGAAAGTGTTTAGTTTGGAGATATGAAGTTAACAATTTCAGAGGCCACCATAGCAGAGGCTACAAGCCTCCCTTCATTTGGAGAAAAATACTTCAAGGGGATGATCATTGACAGGAAGCTTTGTCAAAAATTTCTCAGGCCAGAACATCAAGACCCCGATTGGACTAAGGGAATTCCTTGAAGCTACATCAAAGAAGAATATTGGATGATTCTCATTAGTTTGCAGATATTTCTCACCTGCAAGGGGAGGTATGTTGTAACCTTCCTATACCATTTGAAACTTTTGTCACATTTTGAAGGAGGGCCACAAATTGATTTTCCTCACTTCCTATGGATGAATTTAAATAAAATGGTGAGAGGAGTGAAATCGGCTTCCAAGAAACCTGAAACCAGCCTCCATCACCATGGCCTAATGAAACTTTTGGTTGTCCATGCCTTGAGTAAAAAAGGCAATAGTTGGAAGCAACTACTCCAACCGAATTTTTCTCAGGAAGGAATGTCCAAATCTGTAGAGGAACAAGAAACATAAGTGCACAGTGAGGGGTCCAATAGAAAGGTAAACAAAAACAAAGGGAAGAAATTAGGGGGTGAGGAAACCACTATTACACCTAGCTCATCCCAGCTTGTTGATGAAATGGAGAAAGATAAGTCTGTTGTGGAGGATCCCACTGCATCTAAAAAGAAGAAAGCCTCCCAATATTAGAAAATAAGTCCAACCTTGATTCCAAAAGCTAAAAGATAGAAGAGGAAGGACTCTGAGCAAGGTGAGTGATCAGATAGTGCTCTTGAAGCAACCATTGAGTCATCACCAGACCCAGCTAGCAAATTGGAAAAGACCCATGAACTCAACGTTCAGAGTAGGAAAAAGGGTCAAAATAAAGGTGTGCCACTAGAATGAATCCTAGAGGAACCCACTACATATAAGAAGGAGAAGCCTTCCCAGTCTAAAGTACCTAGTCCAACCTCGAGTCCTAAATATCAAATTCCACAAAGTGAGAAGCGAAAGAGGAGGAAGATAGGTCAAAAAGAAGTTTCACATGATGTCCCCGAGGCAATTATTGAACTCCCTCAAGAATTGGTTAAGGAGTTAGAAAAGACCCCCGAAGCAGTTATTGTGTCTCCTCAAGAACCAAATAGTTAGTTGGAGGAAACTCCTAAGATGACAAGTGGAAGTAAGGGGAAGCTTAAAATGAGGAAGGCTCAAAAGAAACAAATCTCAGAGCCTACACCTCAGTCCTCCAGAGTGGAAATAGGAAACGTTCAGCTAAGGCAGAATCTAGAACCCACACTTCAGTCCTCCAAAGTGAAAATCAAATCGACACAAGAGGAACAAGTTTCCATGCCTATGAAAATGAAGAAGAGGAAGATATTTGAGGAGATTTCCACCCCTAAAAAAAAGTATGAGGAAGTCTCACTTCCTATACGAAGAACCACGATAAGCATGGCCAAGCAGACAACAATTCCACATGTGCCTTCTCTTCCAGAAGAGCCCATTGATATTCCGAATTCTCCAGAGAAATAAAGTGGCTATGGAGCTACGATTAGTGAAACCGAGGGGTTGGTGACAGAAACCTTGAGAGGTCTAAGAAATGAGAAGGAAGCCCGAGAGGAGGTGATTGAACAAATAACCACATCTGATCCTAATAATTCTCTGAGCAAACAATAATTGATGGTGAAGATTGGGAAGCTGACAAAACATAATGAGAATCTGAAGTTACAGACTACCAAGTGTTGGATAGACACATTAAGGTGGAGAATGCACAATTAAATGAATGTAACCTAAGGTTACAAGATTCACAAGAAGAGGTCTCTGCTAAACTCAACAAAGTTTTACGTTTGATCCAATATGCCAGGGTGATTAAGAAGGAACATAGGAGTGAATCTTCTGGTCTTAACATCCTACATTCAGAGAAATGATGGGGAATGGTTCAGTTTTGCACAATTTTGAGTATCAGTTTTGATGTTGTTGCATGAGGACATGCAATGACTTTAGCATGGGGGAAATGTTGAGTGTCCATTTTGACACTTCTAGTATCCTATATTTCCCTCTATCGKAGCCTATTTTACCTATGMTATGCATATATAATTGACCATTCCCTCCAMAAATCCACTTTGTGACCTTTCCCATGTGCATAGAGAGGTAACTTATGTTAAAGCATGATTTGTTTGATTTTCTTGATTAAAATTGATTAAATGATTGATTATTTATGTTCCTAATGACTTTGACTCTTTGATTATTTATGTTCCTAATGACTTTGACTCTTAAGCAGCTTCATCCGATACTTCAATGATCCGATACTGCAACCATAGTGTGATCCGATACTCCGTTGGATCCAGTACTCCGTTAGATATGGTACCCTATCTGATCTGGTACCGATGTTCCACCTATTCCGGTACTCCACAACGCTTTTTCTGGTACTACCTGTTCAAGTGCCTATTTCGGTACCAGCACAACAGTTCTTCCGGTGCTACCCGCTCAACGTTTATTCCGGTACCAGCACAACATCTCATCTGATACCACCAACTCAACACTGTATCTAGTACCTCTAGCTCAGCTCCTCATCCGGTACCAGTCTCGCTCCTGTTCCAGTACTACCTTTGCGTTGGTGCGGTACACATGGTCATGACTATGTTCATCTAGTACTAAACCCCTGTCTATAGGATTTACATGTTGAATGAGTATGCTGATGGAGATTCCAAGAAGTTGGTTGGATACAAGTCTCTTGAGGTAGTTTTGAGATCACGATAGACTTCATCGCTCATGTACTTCGTGTCATGAGGATGAAGTCCATCCCTAGATATCCGATATGAATTGTCAATTGTAATATTTTAAAACCATTTGATAATTATCTTTAGATCTTGGTAATAACAACTCACTTCTTTATAAGGGATGTTGTATAGATGATAGGAAGTAATGAGTAATGAAGGAAGTAGCAAGTAAATAATGATACCGATTTTCATGTTGAACGAAATGTTGAACTGCTGACTCAATTGATAAATTGAAGGAATACAAATGATCTTTTGTGCAATTCACGAGCATGAGTAAAGCGTTTTAGTCTATTATCTCTTTAGAGGTACCTTGTTGGTTCGACAAGGGCCCACTACCCCAACCAAGGTAAACCTCCCTGTACATGTTTTTGTGTGATTGTGTGAGTGTGAACATTTAATAGTTGTGTGTTGTAAATGATCTTAAATGCATTTTAAGTTCAACACAGAGTTATTTGATTTTGAATCAGTGTGAGTAAATGGTTAGACATTGAACATAGTAGATAGTTCCATTTCCATTTCTACATATTAATATTCAATTTATAAGAGTTTGATGTGTGGGATTTTTAAGCAAGCGAATGTTATTGTTTTGAGTTTGTAATTGTGGTGTTCTTAGTCGGTACAGGAACCTTAAGACTTCATCTCTCACCTTCATGTTCCATATAATGAAGTCTCTCAATCATATTGGTTGTTTCTTGTATTAAAGAAGGTTTGATTGGAATTAATAGAGTTATGATTGATTTTTGTCTAAGAGTGAATAAAGTGGATTGTTGATTATTGTTTTCAATTTCTACAGGGAACAAGATCTTAAGTTCATCTCTTCATTTCATGAGCCTGTAATGAACAGACTTGTCATCTAAGCAAGAGCCTTTTCAATTGAGTGTTTGTTTGAGATCTTTGTTATCAGTTTTATCTTTTGAGTTTAAATTTGTGTGAAGCATTCAAAAATTATAGAAACATAGTGTTATGTTATTAATTATTTCCTACTTGATCTAGATACAAAAGACATAGATAGGTTACCTATTTTCGACACATATAGTGTAACAACGCTTTTGATTACAAATCCCATATTGACATATAAATGAGTGTAATATACTAAGCATATGTATACACCAACAAACACCATATGTAGTAGTAAAATGTTCTATTTACTAACCCTGATTCTACCCACAATTTAAATGTTAACATGACATGCTCACCAAGACATAAAAGAATTTCATGTTCAAGTTGTTCATCTTTTGCATCAGTAAAGTCTTTATGCTTTGTATGTTTAGCAATGCATTGTGAAATAATAGTATTAAGTGATGTTGGCCCTTGGGTATGGAATCAAGCGAAGATCAAGGAAGAAGAGGTAAAATGTGAACTTCACGGGAGACACAGTGATTGTTACCGTGTCGAAGTAAGCAAAAGAGCATAAAAGAATGAGAAAAGCCCAAGAAAGATAGCCATTGGATGAGGAGATCAGGGATGACATATAAGAAAGGTACATGGATCTAGGACAACTCAGATAGAGGGAAAAGCCACCATTAGCACCGAGTGGGAAGAAAGGAAAGACAGGATGGCGAAGCCCGGGAAAAGAGGGTCAAGTTGACCTAGGGTTTTAGACACCTATGGGTTGTATATCTAGGGTTTTGACACCTAGGTCTTGACCTAAGGCTATCTGTGAGGGACTATATTGTATAAGTAGAGGTCGAGAGGACCTAGGTCGGGTCGGTATTGTTGTTGATTTTTTTTCATTGAGAGAATATTGTATTGTGAGTGAGAGAAGTGATGAGAGTAAGAGCCTTATGGAATTGTAAGATCTTTAGCTGGGTGTGAAGATCAAGTCCTGCAGTTGGGTGTGTAGGAGAGGGAGAGAAAGAGAGAAGAAGAAGAAGATATGCTAGCAGAGAGCACAGACAAGAACTGTAAGCTTTACCTTAATATATCATAAGCACAGTTCTGTGGACGTAGCTCTAGGGAGAGGGTGAACCACATATATCTGGTTTTATGTGTGTGTGATTGATGCTTTGTCTTTGTCTTTGATATACTATTATTGCATTATTGGATTAGATCAGATCTATAGAATGTGGAGTAGATTTTAGTGATAAGTGAGCTAGGTATACTGTGTTGTATTGTGTTAAGATCCACTTGATATTCCCATGGTTGTAGACATCTCAGTCCTGCAACCCCCCATAGCTACTTTGGGTGAGACTACATCTACCTCGCAGGTGTTGCTGAAAGAGCCAGTAGTTAGGACTTGTTGGTGCACTCTTGGAGTGAACCTTGGGTCTGCCCCTGTTCCAACAAATGGTTCCATTGTCGTGACCAGAATCTTCGTGAGGGAATGTCAAGGTGGTTCCCATCGAAGACAGAGTTTCAAAAGTGGATAGAAGGTCAAGAGAGGGACTTCGCTAAAGCCCAAAACAAGAACCCTAAATTGAGTATTGAAGCTTGGCTACAAAGATACATTTTCACCGACATCCATGAGATCTTCTTTGGAGGAATCCATTAGGAGTTGTTTGAGTGGTTGGCTAGGTTAGTTGATACCCAATTCGAGATCATATCTAGACCCCCTGTGGTTTGGATGCCGACGCTGATCCAGAAGGTTAGAAAAGTCGACAATGTTGTATCCAGAGCAGTAGATCATTGGTTTAATAGTACCATTGGAGGGTATATCACCGAATTTGCTGTCGAAAGAGTAGAGTCGTATAACCAAGCCGAGAGATACTTTTTCAAAGGACCCAGAGGATAATTTTTTCATTTTCTGAAGTTAATAATCAAGATTCTCTTGCATCAGAAGAACATTCTAAAGATACAATAGATTGGTTGAAGCCATAAAAGATAATGTTAAAAAATCTGGACAACGACAACGACATAGAATCTTGACATGCGTGCAGTGGGAGAGTGTTTAGAGGGGTTCACCCTGAGAACCTATTCAATAAAAACTACGGAGAAGAAGGTTTCTACAGTGGGGAAGAGGCATATCTAATAGACGAAGAACATCCAGAACCCTCTAGTCCAGAGGAAAGGGCAACTGAAGAACTTCGACAGGACGAGACAGAATACTTAGGAACTGCGCAGACTGTTGAATTAAGTATCATTAACCCTCCTATTGTTTCAACAACACTAGGCAATCCGAGTAATCGAAGTCATTAGAGTCCTTAGAGTTTTATTACTAGCAGTTCAACATCTACTCAGAAAAGAAGCCCAGGTAGCTCTATGGTGGATGAGATGAGGTTCCCTATCTTTAGAGGGGATGGATCTGAAGACCCAGATCAACATTGGTTCCTATGTGAAGTTGTGTGGAATATTAAGAATGTCACTAATGAGGCCGTCAAAAGAACCCAGTTTAGCACTACTCTTAGAGATCGCGCACTAAGCTGGTACATGTAGCTTATCCAAGGACTTGCACAGCCCCAACCATTGACTGAGATCAAGAACGTGTTGATTACAGAATTCAAGAAACCCAAATCAGAGTCACAATGTATTACAGAGCTAAAGGAGATCAAATAGAAGGTTGTCGAACATGTTTGGGAATTCGATCATAGATTCAAGACTTTAACAGGCCGATTAACTTTTAAGATCCTAGATGAACAGAACAAAGAATGGTTCATCGTTGCACTGTTACCACACATCAGATTTCCTCTGATGCAATAGAAAATTTCTTCGCAGTCTGAGGTGTTGGAGATCACCATGAATCTTGAATCAACCCTTATGGGAGAATCCAGCTCAAGTATGAGCCAAATCTTGAGCCAACTGACCAGCTTGTCTTTACAGGTCGAAGACATAAAAAGGGATAAGGAAAAGGACAAAAGAGAAGACATCTGGTGTGTCAGATGCAGATCAAAGGGACATGATAAAAAACATAGCCCTGCATTTCATGAATATTTGGCCTCACGAGATCCGAGCCCCTTGAAGCAAGTCACATTGTCCTGGTGCGAAGTATGCATAAACGAACATCGCCCTGGTGAGTGCTATTACATGCAGAAGTATGTTCAGACACCTGCAAACCTTTATTGCACCTTCTGTAGGTCAGTAGGGCATGACGATAGAGACTGTAGGGCCTATGACCTCATGCATGAAATTTCAAGAGATGTATACAAGATCCAAGGCGAAGTACAACAAGAAAGAAACACTACACAATACAACTCCCCGGGAAGAGGAAACTTTAATCCTCGCGGTGTATACAGAGGATGAGGATGAGTAGGAGAAATAGGCTGAGGTCGAGGACATATAATTTGTTATAACTGCACGCAACCATGATATTTAGCAAGGGATTGTCAGAACCCTTGTACTACTTGCATTTATTGCAACTCTTTTGAGCATGTTATAGAAGATTTCCCTATGCTTCTGTCTAAGCTTCAAGAAAGATGAGGACCTCAGTAGAACCCACAGGTGCAGTTGATATATGATGAAACTCATGGAGAAGACCTGAGATTCAATGTTATTACTCGAGGAGGCGCTGTTACAGGAGAATATAGAGTGACCTAGGGAAAGACTACAAAAGACTCAGGAGTTAGAAAAGCTGCGGAGAAGACTCAAAATTTTGATGCCAAGAAACAAAGACGAACATTTGAAGATGCAAGGAAAGAATTTAGAAGAGATCAAGGCTCATCATCAAGAACATGGCTAGAAGTAAGAGAATATGGAATGCCACCAGTATTCGATCAATCTGCTTCGCCGAAAAATGGAAAAGAGGTAAGCAAGCTCATGGAATTTCTATATACTTGTATTAAGCTAATCCAGGATGAAAACATTGTAAGGGAACTTCAGAATTTAATCAAGAAATATGAGCTAGGAAAGATAGACCCCTTGTTGAATAGGGCAGTGCACCAAATTGGGAAAAGGAGAAGGACAAACAAAGAATTACACTTGAATGCTTAGATAGGAGAGTATGACATAGACTATGTGGTCCTTGACTTAGGGTCAGAGGTTAATGTCATGACAAAGAAAACTTGGGCGATGATGGGAAACTGAAGTTAGTCTATTCCCCTATAAGGCTTAGGATGGCTAATCAACAAGTTGTCAGCGCATTTGGACGACTGGAGCATGTCCCCATGGACATCGAAGGAGTGAGGACCTTTGCAGATTTTGAGGTCATTGAAATTGTTGATGACAACTGCCCTTACCCGGCGCTGTTAGGAAATCATTAGGCATTCAACAACTCTACTGTTGTTGATTTGAAGAAGAGACATATGACATTTGAAAGAGATGGCCTAAGGTTCATTGCACCTTTAGATCCAGATGAAGTTCAGAGATACACATAACCCATCAGAGAAGAAGACCACACATATGAATTGGAGAATATCTACAAACTGACAGCCAGACAACAAGATTACATTAATCCTACGGCTGATGGGAATCTCAGCTGGCAAAGTGACAGTGTATGTTCATCAGACTTAGAAGAAGCACTGGAAAATTGGCAAAATCATATGTATGAAGTATCCACAAGAAGGTGTGCGAGGCTGACCAGAGAATTTCCCTGGATTGGTACAACAGTGAGCAACTTACCCACCTTTGATGGTTTGAATCCATTAGAGACCTTCTTGTTGGACTTTGAAGCAAGTATACCAATGAAACAAAGACTGTTGGCAATAAATGAGGCCCTAAAAGCTACACCAGCAAGATGGTGGGGGATGCACAAAAGCAATATTACAGTCTGGGTACAATGTCGAACCTTGGTGACAGCGTGGTTCTCAGCCCAAGTAGAAAGCTGCAAAGTAAGGTATACCGATTGAAGTTGAAAAAAGGACCATGTGTGAAGTTGCGAAGAAGCCTGGAGAGACATTCCTCGAGAACAATGGGTGCTCAGGTTCATTAACACATTGGACACGACCCCTATCAACTAGTACTGTCAAGCGGAGCTGCACCTCATCAGTGGAGATTGGGAAGGTATGATTCAGAATTTTATCACCACCATTCTATTTGAGAGGGAATATCCTTCAGTAGAATAAACATTACAGATTGTGAGTTAGAAAGTATTTGAATATGCATCTAGCCTCCCTATGGAACAAGAAGAGGACGAGTGGACTGCGCCTCTCCAAAAACTATAGGGTTCTTACAACATTAATGCAGATGACGATGATGATCCAAGGAAGGTCAACATCATTGAGACAAAAGGCCAAAGAGATGTGAAAGGAATAGGAGTTGAGCTACCATTTATTGTTCAACCAATCAAGATTACAAAATTCAACATTGGGATAGAGGAAACACTGAAGCTTGGTAATGTCGGAGATTATTGGGATGTTGCTACCACTGACAAGATTACAGAGCTATTGCACAAATATCAAGACTTGTTTCCAACCAATTTCACTGATATGAAGGGAATCAAGGGACCTATGGGAGAGATGAGGATACCTTTGAAACTAGATGCGAAGCCAGTCAATAAAAGACCCTATATATTGAACCCAAACTATAAGGAAAAAGTGAACCTTGAGCTCGACAGAATGTTGGAAGAAGGTATTATCAAACCTATTGAAGAGTCTGAATGGATTAGTCCTATGGTGGTGCAAGACAAGAATACAGGAGAAATCAGGATCTGCGTAGATCTTAGGAAGTTGAATGATGCTTTCCTGCATGACCCCTTCCCTACACCATTCACTAACGAAGTGTTAGATAATGTGGGAGGCCAAGAGGTGTATTCTTTTACAGATGGATTCTCAGGATATCATCAGATCCGAATTTCCAAGGATGATCGCTACAAGACCACATTTGCAACATAATGGGGATCTTACTAATATACAATGATGCATTTGGACTAAATAATGCCCCAACCATCTTCTCTAGGGTGGTAGTTGAAGCATTTAAAGAATTTTTGCATAAATTTTTAGAAGCATGTTTTGATGACTGGACTGTGTTTAGTTTGTTGAAAAACCATATTGAATGCCTAAGACTAATGTTGGATAAGTGCAGGCAGTGTCAAATTTCTTTGAATCTGAAGAAGTGCATCTTCTTCTCACCATTTGGAGTGTTGTTAGGGCATATTGTGTGTAAGCATGGACTACTGGTAGATCCCTCTAAAATTTCTATTATTGTTGACCTACCACCTCCTACTTCAGTCAAACAACTATGCACTGTGCTAGGACATACGAGATATTACAGAAAAATCATTAAAGGATACGCCCAGATTACAACACCTATGGAGAAGTTGTTGAAGAAAGGTTGTCAGTTTAGCTAGACAGAAGAATGCCAATAGAGCTTCGACACACTGAAACAAAAGATGGCTACTACACCCATTCTGGTTTTCCCAGATTGGACTAAAAAGTTTCATGTGCATGTTGATGCATCATCCATTGCATTGGGAGTTG
>ML808440.1:2216-29177 GCA_009831015.1 Picea engelmannii
GAACATAATCTAGAAAATGTTTCCTATGGGGTGTGGCATGAAATGAAGCCCCTGAATCTACTACCCAAGACTCAGAAATATTATCTACAGAAAGAATCAAAGCATCTTGTAACACATCACCTGTTACATTTGCTTCATGATTTATCTCCTGCTATCCATATCTTTATTTCTTTGGAGCTCTGCAGTCTTTCTTCAAATGACCTTTCTTCCCACAATTCCATCACTCTATCTTTCCAAGTCTAGATTTGGATCTGTCCTTCCTAGAATTTTTGTGGTTCCCTGGGCCCTTTCCTCTATCCTTTTGTCTTCCCATGTTCTCCATGTTCAAGGCATTACCTAATGTCTCGCCTGTGCTTTTCCATCGCATTTACTCACTAAGGATAACACCAACAACATCATCAAATTTTAAAGTATTTGAACCAGAGACAAAGTTACTTACAGCCATGACCAAGTCGTTCCAGCTTTATGGAAATGAGCACTAGATTAGAAGAGCCCCGACCTCATCATCAAAGTCCACTTTTACGGAACTTAGTTGATTAGTAACCATATTAAATTCATTTAAATGATCTGCAACAAACCCACCTTCTGACATCTTCATATTAAATAATCTCTTCATCAGAAATACCTTATTGGATGCCTAGGGTTTTTCATACAATTTAGCCAATGCGTCCATCAAATCCTTCATTGTCTTTTCTTTTGAAATATTAAAATCCACCGACGCTGGCAAGCTCAGTCGTATCGTTCCTAGAGCCTTTCTGTCAAGAATCTCTCATTCTTCATCCTTCATGGTCATCGGCTTCTTTGCTACTCTGCCCAATGGTAGGAATAGATCCTTCTGATATAAATAATCTTCCATTTGCATCTTCCATAACTGGTAGTTTTGGTCGTTAAATTCCTCAACCCTAAACTTTCCTTCTTCTGCCATTGCTCCCACTCGAACCAGGAACCCTCTTTTCCTGTGAGTTACCTTTCCCTCTGATACCGGTTGTTAGAAAAATAGCACCCTAGAGAAATAAAATAAAACAAATGCGGAAACAAAACACAGAAGATACACAATACAATAGAGACACAGATTTATGTGGTTCACCCAGTGTGGGCTACGTCCACCTGAGAAATTTACCAGGTCCTTATATTTATTATTATCCTGCATATGAAGGGATACAACCTACAACAAACCCGATGTAACTTCCTCTTCTTTCTCTCACAATCTCTTCTCTCAGAATACAATATTCCCGATAATACAAAGCCGCAATACATTTCCCTCACAAAAGAGGGTTTCCTTCTAGGGAAAAAAACCCTAACATAACTTCTGTCGTCAGATCTGCGACCTTATAATGAACGGTCCAGATTTACAATGAAATTACAATATACATTTACAAGGTAATTTTCCCTTTGGGGGCCCGCTTGCCCCCGAACCCAGCAGAGGAGGTAACCCCCCTCTGCACTCCCCCGCGTGGAAGAGTGTACATGCTTTTGAGGTGTAAAGTCTTCATGGGGTATAAACACGGCTGGAAAAAAAAGGCCTCTGAATTAGGAAGATAATCAAGCTCCACAACCAACACCTGGGGTGGGACAGGCATCTGGGGAAGAGAGACCATTGGTTGGAGTGTTGATGGGGTTTGGTACATTGGTCTAGACCATGTTGATATGGAAGTCTTCTCAATCAAAATATAAGTATCAATTCTCTATTCATTGTATGATATGTATCTCATAATTCGTATACAAGTTATAATGTTATTAGAATTGCATGTATATATATTGCATGTATGTTTTAATGTTGCTTCTGAATGAATAGGTGTACAAGAAGAGTGTTTACGTATGTGGAGTCATAGCACTACTGAGAGTTTATCAATGGATGAAACATCGTGGATCTACATCCATTCAGTGCTTTCAATGAGCTTTAATTGAAGCATGTAACAAGAACAATAAGCTTAATGCTTTCCTAAAGCAACTCTATGGAATAGAGCAACTGGGTTTCAGCTACAGTATGGATACCAGAATTGGTGCTTGAAAGTAAAGTTGGATAATGGGCTTCCAATAGCTAAAGCTTGGAGATTTTGAAGAATTTTTGAATTATATATGTGTAATTAATTTGCACTGAGGACAGTGCAAAAATAAGGGGAGGGGATTGTAATACCCCAAGGACGAGCCCCAGTTATATCTATGTATTGTAAACATGTGTTGTATGCTGGTGATCCGAGCAATTGTAAGCTGCTACACGTATGTGCAAGTAGGCCGAAGAGCCTAAGTGTGAAAGGCCAAGAGCCTGTTTTGTATATGTAATTATGCAAAAACATTAATAAAATATAAACATTGTTGTGTGTAGACCGACCACGAAGAAAGAGTAATGGGGGACTAGCTTCCAAAAGGTTGGGTAAGGGAGGAGGCTAAGTGTTTGGGCCTAGGGGCTAAAACCAACAGACTAATCCGTGTCTCCGAGAGAAGTCTGATTTATCTCGTGTGTATCCTGTGAAGTTCGAGTATCTCGTATTTGTCTGAGTCGTGTGGTGTCATAACTGTGATTTTTTGCGGCCACGTAGTTCCTGGACTGAGTGTGGCTTGTTGCCTTCTGTTTTCCTGATTTGTATTGACTAGTGGTTGTTGTCATCACCTTGTGGGAATTGAGTTGAAATTGGTTGAAGAAGCAGGTTGTTAGGCCCGTGGTTGAAGAGGCAGGTTGTGAGGCCGGTGAGAAGCTCTCTCCAGGTGAGAGAGTTTGTTGGGAAGTGGTTTTCTCCTAGAGAGAATCCAGCACCAACTACGGAGCTCTGATAATTCTTGATCCGGCCTATTGTCGAGACCCTGAGAAGCAGGTGAAGTAGCTGATGGACTGTGTGACAGTGAAGGTGTATACTCTTGGGTGGAACAGGCATGTGGGGAATGAGAGTCTGTGAGTAGTGGACGTAAGAAGGCTCCTGGAGAGAAACCTTCTAGTTACACTTTGCAGTTTCTTGTAACCTCGGCCTAGTCTAGGATTCCCTTGCCCTAGGTGGAGGTTAGTCCCAGCTCGAGGGTGACCCACTGCTGAGCATGATGAGCAGTGTGGTTTATGGCTAGGAGGTTCGTGGAAGGTCTGCACGTAGTTGGTGGTCTTCTAATAAAAGATAAGGATCACTTTTATGTTCATTTACATGTTGTGTAATGGTACATATGTTGTAATTGATGAGTATTGCATGTGTATGTTGTATATGTTGCATGTGTAGCCTCATTGTTATTTCCTCGTTATTATGTTATATATATGTAGAACAAACATTCTATGTTTATATGGATGTGTATGTTTTTCCGCAAGTATCTTTGTGTGGCATAGCCCAGTAGTTTAAGGCTGGAGTTGTCATAGATCAGAGCAGTAAAAGACAACTTTAAGGTTGTGTCGGTAGCGTTGCTTGGTCTGGTGGAGGGATGGGGATGTTACACCTTTGATGCAATGGACACCATTGCTACTTGGTTTGGGGGGTGTTGCTTGATAAATCCCTAGGTATAATTCTAGATCACAATAGACCCTTCTCATCTTCCAATGCAATTAGGAGAGTACTGATAATATGTTCCATCTTATTTCCCTCCATGATATACCCTTGTTCCTCAACATGTTCATCACAATTGTGGCATGCCCTTGATCTTTAACATGTTTTTGATCCCTCCTTAGTGAATACTCTGCATGGGATCTTTGACAAATCAACATGTGTGTCACCATGTTGGCATAGCTCCAAATTCCTAGGCATCATAAATGGGATATCACAACTAACTTAGTCGGTGCATCCACTTTCCTCAACTCTCAAAGTTGACCAATTCTACTCCAATGCCACGAACAACCAATAGGTTTCTAGAAATCTGAAGACTTATTTATTCTTCTAGATGACTTTGTAACCATCTCATTGATGTTAGTCGTACATGTTTACTTAGATAACTTTTTAATCAATCATTTATAAATAGTAACAAGAAGGTAAGTACATGTATTTCAACCATGCATTTTTATAGTGATTGATTAGTATGATAAAAATATATCAGAATTGTCTTCATCAATTAAAGGCCATTGTGATTTCTTACATCACTTTGATTCCTACCATTCTTTATAGTCATGTTGACTAGTTACATTACTTTGATCCATGCCTTACAGTCATTGTGATTTCTTACATCACTTTGATTCCTACCATTCTTTATAGCCACAATGACTAGTTACATCACTTCGATTCATGCCTTGAAATGATTTGCACCTTTCTTTGTAGTTAATTTTTTTTTTTTTTTGGTCAAAAATAAATGTACAATTGATCCAACATCAAATCATGTTGATATGTATTATCATTCATTAGCTCTATTCTCTTTGCTTTAATTGTTGATGCTTGTGTGACAAACTTAATTTACTTAATTAGCATGGTGTATTTCAATGTTAAATAAATCATTTCCACTAGGTCGAGTTCCTATTCATAATGACTCGACTCTTGTTGTGATTGTCCATTACAACTAACATGATTATAGTGCTCAACGTGAAATGAATCATGTGACTAACCAATGTTCTTATATATATTGAAGGAGTTATGCACTTAGGGTGATTGATCCGACTTTTCTACATTATCAAAAGCATGATGCCACCTTGTAGGAAGACAAAGAGAAAATAAGGAAAATGTTTGACCTTAATTTCCAAAGTATATTTGCTCTATATCCTCTTTCCCACGGAGTTCAAGAAAAAAGAGAGTAATGTAATAGAGTTGTTTGACCAAAGTATGCCCCTTTAAACTACGTTCAAAAGAAAGTAGAGTTTTGTAGTAGAGTTGTTTTGACCAAAGAAAGTAGAGTTTTGTAGAGTTGTATGTCCCTTTAAAATGGAGATGTTGACTAGAGATATCTAAGAAGGATCTCTATCTTTCCCTATCCCAGAAGAATGATAGGTCCCTAGAATTAGATGATCTTTCTTATGATTATTTTTAAGATTATGTGAATGTAGGATATGGTTATAATTAGAATGGGAAAACTTATCGAGTTCATAAATCAAGGCTTGATTAAAATAATTTCAAACATTGTTACTAAAGATATATGGAGTTCGATTATGCCTCTTAATATAATATATTGGCCAAGATCTTGACGTTAAGAATTTGAAAGGTTTCATAGATTTTTTTTAAGGAAGATTAATCTTGACAAGCAAGATTCCATGTTTTTGAAATATGATTTTGACAAAGCATAAGATAGAGTTGATTAGATCTTTATCATTGATTTGCTAATTTGGTTGGGCTTTGCTTTCAATTTTACATTTTAATTCTTCTTTGATGTCCATTAATGTAACGGTATACTAACAAATCAAGTCCGTTTGCTTAAATATATTAGATAAGGATGCCCTCTTACACTTTATCTCTATGTGATGGTTGGTGATGGGTATACTAACAAATCAAGTCCATTTGCTTAATATATATTTGCTTAAATATATTAGATAAGGATGCCCTCTTACACTTTATCTCTATGTGATGGGTGGTGATGCTCTGGGATATTTTCGAGAAAAAATCCATGATGCAAGGGAGGAATCAAGGTATTTAGTACTCAAACCTAGTGTATGTTTTAATTTTCAATTTTATTAGAGATAAAATTATTTATGAGGCAAGTAGGTGTTTAAACACATTCTATATGGTTTTGAGTGAGATAGAATTACTTAATGAGGTAAGTAGGTGTTTAGACACATTTTATATGGTTTTGAGTGTTTTTGTTAGTAAGTATAAATCTAAGTGTTGGTTTATTAGATTTGATGGGATCTTTGCTTATTTTCATTTTGTTTAGTGAAACATGAGGTTGGTTAGTAAGTATAAATCTAAATGTTGAATTATTAGACTTGATGGGATCTCTGTTTATTTTCATTTTCCTTAGCAAAGCATGAGGCCTAGGGAAAATGTGAGGTATTTAAGCATCTCCTTTAAGGATGGTCTTTCACCTTTTACAATGTGGGATTAGTGCCTTAAAAGGGTTTTGTCAAAGTTGCATCACTTGTATTATGAAACTTTTCTCTTTCTTGATAAGCTAACCATAATTTTGAAAATTATAAAAGGGTCAAGTGTATTATTCATTGGGTTGTTTCCTTTCATGACATTATTTTTTTTTAGATGGAGGAGATTCTTGAGAACATTTCTTTAATTTGGGTAATATTTATGAGAGTAGAGGAGATGTCTTTGATCACTTATGCATTATGAATAAGCCAAGTGGTGGGATTGGTCTCTTGGATATTTGTGCACAAGGGAGGATTCTAACAACAATTAATGTATTATAAGATGCATTGAAGGGGGTGTGCCACAAGGTTAGAATTTGCATTCTGCTTGAGCATCCCATACCACTCAAGAAGCCTTGTTTCCACGTTGCACCAACATGACCTTGTTAGTTGGGCATGACCATCTACAATGTGTATCACCCAGAATATGCCTAACTGGCATGTCTTAGCCAAACCCAAGACAGACACCTTAAACTGTATAGATTGTCAGAGTATTCATTTCACTATAAGCGATGATACATCATCGCCACCCAACCATAGGAAACCTACAATTTCCTTCCTAGAGCCAAGCATACTTGAAAAAACAATTTCCCAATGTGATACCATGCTATCATCCATCTAAGCCAATGCATGATAGTCCATGAAGATCATGTCCCTCCGTCGTCATGCGTTCACATATCTTCGATGCACTTAGCAACATCGTTGCCTTGCCATGGATAACACACAAAATCTATTACATTACCAAGCCGCATCATCCTCCATTGAATCTCGCTATGTAGCACCCCGTTGGTTGTCTGCCCCTACTAGGCAAGACATCATTGGTCCTCCTAGCCTACGCACTAGTACATCGTCCTAACTGTCTCACAATTCACCATGAGTCGATCACCAAGGCCACTAAATCATATGAACGCATTGTGCACCCTAAGTATGTTTACCCTCCATGTCATCCATCATGACATTGCCAATGGCACTTCAAGTTGGGTGCTTATAGAATGCCCCTTAAAAATATATCATCATTCACATGACTCTTCATCACAGTGGCATTGGTAAAGATATGTGGACATTGAACTTGGTGACATAATTAAGTCTCTCTCTTCATTGCTCTCTCTCTCTTTTTCTCTGGAAACCTCCATTTGATATTATAGTTAACAATCCATATCCACAAGTACAAAGTCTTGAGTTCCACCCTCAACAACCCTATTTGAGCTATCACATTTCTACTTTAAAAAAAAAAAAATTATTAAAGAAACAAGAGCGTTTAATGATTAAAAATCTATTTTCACACATATAAGGTTTCTCTTAAAAGTGCATCTTATATGATAAATCATAGTCCCACTTTTTAATTGAATATCTTTTCTAAATGTGTTATGATACATAAAGTTAAAAGCATGTTGTAATTAAGAGAGCCATATATCTATGCACAAATACTTTTCTAACGATCCATATTCTCTTTTATCTTTGTAAAGATGGTGGAAAAGCGCACTCAAAGAAAGCATCGATCACACAAGGAATCTCTAAGTTTTTTCTTTGGTTCGTTTGAAGTGAGATGTTCATTCACGCACTTAGAAGATGGCAAGGTGGGTTGTGTCACTTTTACTTTATTCCCTCCCGTGGATATTGTGAAGGGCATTAGTAATTACCACACGACAATGTAATCCAATTTGAAGCTCGACCTCACCTCATATTAAAAGAATCATATGCAATCACGCGACCTATCTCAATACTTAGCTGACATCAATTTATGACGACAATGTACCAACCTTTAAGGTCCACAATGTGATAATAAAAGCACACATGAGATTCGGTGGGCTCCCTACAATCGTCCTCCCCTTTATCATTTTTAGTTTGACCATCACAATATAACAAAGGTGGGATAATGACATTCATTCTACACCACATTCTAATCACATTTGTAGTAATAATTTGGGAGGAATCTACTTTTGGATATTGTTAAATTTATAAATTGTAATATCATCTATCATAAATAAATTGTATTTTTGGGTAAACTTGAGTTTTTTTATCAAACCAAATGGTCGAAATGAACAATGTTAATCAACAATTTTGAGATTTTCAAATTCCAAAAAGATTACAAAACAAATTAATATGAATGTATGATCAAACACCAATGTAACCGACCAAAAAAAACTATAGCTAGAAAAGGTAATGGAAGACAAGGAACTAGGTAAGAAAAAAGTTGATATCAAGATAAGTGAGTTTAAACTCATGTGGTGAAGCAAATACATAGATAAAATACTATTATACCCTTGAAACGAGCAAGGAGGAACACCCAATGTCGTTAAATGTAAAAGGGAATATGTTTTGAAAAAAATAATGATCAACATGATTTTATGTTTGATAAAATGTGTTTTTGAATTGCTTAATTTTTTGGTTGCGAATTTGACCTTTGAAATTCAACATTAAAGAATAGATCTTGTAACAAGAGTGAGTTTAGTTCTCAGTAAGTTACAAGAAGGTGGAGTAAGTCATGATGTCACTTAGAAGAGTGGTAGTGATTGTAGTTTTAAATGTATACCTAAAACATTCTTTTGTTGGGGTTAAGATTTGATCATTGGTCACCCTTTTACATTATACTTATGATAAGTATTCATCCTATGAGCTCCACTACAAAGTATCCACTTCTTATTGGCTTGTGTATCACTTCTTTGAGCCAATTGGGTTGTTCCTTACTCCACAATGAGTTTCATTTCTTTACTAGGTGAAGTGGGTTATCCTTTGATAACACAATGTTGTTACTCATTGAGGTTTTCCAAATTTTCCTTTCACTTTATTTCCATGGCCCATAATTAAAATTTGTTACTCATTGAGGTTTTCCAAATTTTCCTTTCACTTTATTTCCATGGCCCATGTTTTTCAATCATGTCCCAATCATGCTTTGTCAATTGAGTTTTTTAATCTCCTTATCAACTTTCATTTCCTAGTATTCATGAGTTTTTCTCCCCAAGTAAAATCCCAACCATTAGAACTTGCTCGAGGCAATGTGCCATTTTCCTTGATTGGTGGGAAAGTTCCTCGTTTTCTCGACATGTTGGATATGGTGTGTCTCATTCCTTCAAAGAGAAAATGTACACATTGATCCTTTGCTCAACAAGCTGACACCTTAATCATGTATTTTTGTTTTTTTTTCATTGGATTAACACTTAAGTTGCCCCATTTTCTCAGTACGTGTCTTAACTGACAAGATGACTTTCCTTTGCTAAGTGGATTAGGCCATAGATTTGCTCGAAGAAAAATGGTTCGATATCAAGCACTATATGTTTTATGCTCATCAAGCAAATACATCTTTGCTTAGTGTTCCTATACTTTATCAATTTGTTAAGTTTTCAAACTTTCTTTACGTTGAGTAGCATTTTCCTGGTGGACTTACCATGTCTTGTCACCTATTACACTAACATCAACCATACACACTTAAAAAATTGAGTTTTACCTTTTTAACACGCATTTTCATTAATTTCGAATTAAAGCATGGATCTTGAATTCCAAAATAACCAAAACACTCAATTTCAATGATGTCATTGTAATTAATATTTTCCAATTTTAATGCAATGTGTGTTTTTTTTATGTAAATCGCCACATGAAAGACCCTTATTGATCCACATGTCTAATATACATTGTTGGGTCGTTGTTTTGGTCCACTCTACACTATTCGTTAGTCTTCATTTTGTCCATTTTAACCTATCCCTTTGCTATATTTCCTTATGTTTTTCAAGTTAAAATGCCAATACAAGCTACAAGGAATTTTGTTGCCTAACTCATTAATTTCCCTTACTCTTTAGTGAATTAGAGAATTAAAGGAATGGTTTTACTATTGATGGTGTTTTGAGAGTTCAAATACGATAGTGGTTGGACAGTTTCTATAGATAGTTTTGCTATGTCATTTTCCAGTGCATGGGGATGGATCTGGAACTTCCATGACATGGGTTTTGTGCAAAACATGTCTAATTAGGTAATTTTCAAGCAAACTCCTCATAAAGCACGTGATGGGGAGTGTAGGGGAATTTCTTCAGAGAGGTTTCACCTAGATTTTCTATTGCAGACGCTTTTCAAACCAGATGCCCAAATTGGAACGCCTAGTCAAAGGAACGAGTTTAAATACAGACATTAGAAGCTATTCTCATCATTTGTGTGTTATGAGGATCTTGTATAATCAGATCTCAATCCATTCTCTCATAGAAATCGATCCAACAAAATCATGTAACCATCATTTGCTAATTTGCAGATTTGGGCGATTCTAGCAATGGGGGAATTAGTTATGTTCTAATGTATAAATGTGCAATTAGATGATATATTGGGGGGCAAGGGGGGTTATGAAGTGGAGATTAGACAGTATTGTAAGAAGGAATTGATGAAGTTATCGATGAGGTTCTATATGTTGAGTTGAAGACTCTCTCTTTTTCCATGGATTAATACAAAGCCATGTTCTTGCCTATGAAATTGTGATTGAATTTTAATATTGTAGTTCCTTTTCCATAATGTGTGTCGAGATTGGAAGCGCCCCCATTCTCTAGCATGCATTCTGTCCATTTACTTTTATTTTGTAGTTCAAATTGTAAGTTTGATTTCCTATACACTTTCTAGTTTAATATTTTCATTTTCGTTGCTTTCATTTCATAGTTGTACACCTATAGAAATCATTGAAGATTAGAAAATCAATTTTGTTTATAAGTGATCACATGAAAATTAATTGAATGAAAGATTTTGATTCATGCCCAAAATCATTTAAATGAACTTTGATCCAATGATAAGATATTTTTGTTGTGTCCTTCGATCTGCATTTTTATTTGACTTCACTACAAGTCTATTTGATGGCAGTTGCAGGAATATAAGGATCTATTCTTTACTAAAGGATTTGATTACTGTAGAAACCTTCTAATCTATGAACAGAATGAAATACTGTAATATTTGTGTTGGATGATGAAAACCTTAGTCATGAGTAGTTGGACACATTCTTGTTACATTGTACTTAGGTTCCAATTTGAGTGATTGTTTATGCTTTTATTTGTCATGCTCTTTATTTATTCTTTTGTGTGATTGGTCAAGTGTGGTGTGTCTAAAAAATCCTAGTGTTCTTAACATTGACAATCTTATGAAAGTTGCAAAGCTACAAGACTTGAACATACAACCCTAAGACCTTTCAACTTTGATTTTCAGAATTACAATTTGAATTTAGTAGCATAGTTAGTTGCCTATTCCTGCATATATTGTGTCGATGTCTCACAAGTTTACAAACACCCTAGTTGATCATTTAATGTTCATCAATTTAAGAAATTAAATTGACCAACATTTTGGTGTCATTTCCGAGGAAATTCTAAGGGATTTGACATTGGTAATTTGGTTTTTAGTTGTTTCATTTTTTCCTTTCTGTTTTTGCATATGATTTTTGGTTGTGCTAACATTCTAGATGTAGTGAGATAGTGACAGTAAGATGAGAGGTAAACCTATTAAGCCCTAAATTGTGGCACATTACCCCTTAACTGGGGAATATTACATTAGTATTGTTATTTTATTTATGTCGGCTTGGGTCCATTAGTTGTAATTGTATCTCCTAGTCTCCTATATATACCAAGGAGACCTTTTCATTTGGAATCATCTTGTATTTGTAAATTTATGTGGTGTATAAGGAGGTTGCCCCCTCGAAGAGGATTATTATCTGAAATTATCTCTCTATCAAGGATTTGAGTACTTATTCTGAGGTTTTTTATGCTATTTTGATATTTGGTTCCTAACATTTGGTATCAGAGCTCAAGGTCTTGGGGTTTCACTGTTGCATCTAAGACACCTTGGAATTTTCACTATAAATTTTTTCTATGATGTTTTAGAAGGAACTCCTTGGAATATATTTAGTAGACAGATCAAGGTACTTGGGGTTCAAATTTCAGCACCTTAGGCCTTATACTTTCGGAGATATAGCCTATGTAAGATAGGGTTTTGGAATCATCTTGAATTTAGTCATCGCAAAATTTTCGCTATAAAATTTTTGATGTGGCGTTTCAGACCCTAAAACTCGGAGGATATTCATATAAATTATCAAGGTAGTGGTGATAAATCTTTTAGCTTCTATATCATCCTAGTTTTGTAGATACACCCTGTGTTACATAGGCTAGTTGACTAGTCATATTAACTAGTCTCAAACAGGTATTCTGGGTAAAATAGTGATATCTTCTTCAGTGAGTATCCAAATTAAGTGAGACTAGTTGCATTGGAAATTGGAGAGTTTGTAGTATCTCTGGTGAAAGTTTCATAATCAAATATCAAATATTATGCTCTTGTCACGCTTTACAAGTATGCTCTCCTTGAAGGGCCAAAAATCAGCAAGGTGTGGGGAAGTTACCATAACTTCCACTTGGCACATTCAATTTTGATTAGAACGGTGGCATTGAAGATAATATGTATCATAGAACTATAGAACAAAATTTTCAGACCCAGAAGGGCCAAAATTTTGGAGATACAGCAGAATAAAGATCATATAGCAGAACCACCTCGAAATCAAGGTTTAAAAGTGATATTGGACCAACATGCCACCAAAAAAGGGAACTTCTACATCAAATAAGCCTTCAGATAGTACTACTTGGACTCTTGATGAAGGTGAAGAAATGCGCAGGGACATAAATGATTTACAAAAGAAGACAATAACAAAATATGAACTATAAGGGATGATGGACTCAACTGAAGCTAACTTGGAGGCAATAATGGATACTAAGATGGATGGTTTAAAAAGGGAGATCATGGAAGGATTGAAAATTTTCCTAATAGAGAGGCCACCTAAAAGTGAAAATGTATCCCATGAAACTCATGATGAGGACACAAGGAAGATGAATCAAGACTGGAGAAACACCAAATTTGGGTTGAAGACCAACCACTTTCCTAAGATTGATCTGAGGAATTTTGATGGAAAGGATCCAATCACATGGATACTTTAGATAGAGCAGTTATTTAATCTACATGATGTGCCACACACACAAAAGGTACGAATTGCTTCTTTATATTTAGAACCCAATCAATTTGTGCGGTATCGTTGGTTTTGTTCTTGAAAATCACTTGTCACTTGGACAATTTTCACGGAAGAAATGATAGCACACTATGAGGATACAAGGAGAAATACCTTCGTTAGCCAATTGATAAATCTCAAGAAAAATGGTTCAGTTGCGGAGCACATTAACAACTTCCAAAGATTGAATATAAAGGTAATGGATATTCTAGATGAGCACTTGATTGATGTATTCATATGAAATTTAAAGGATAAATTTCAACATGAGGTTATCCTTTGGGAACCCAAATCATTGGAGAATCTGTTCAGGGTGGCGAGAAATGTTGAAAGTAAATATGTGGCTATGGCTACTAGAAGGACCACTCTTAACATCTATCGAGAGAATAATGTTACTTCTTCTAAAGCACCTCAACCTACAAGGTTGACACCTCAACAATTGGAGGAAAGAAAAGAAAAAGGTTTATGCTTTAATTGTGACAACAAGTACAGTAAGGTACATAAGTGTGGTGAGAAGAAATTACTCTACATATATTGTGAAGAGGAAGAAGAATAAGAATAAGAACAAGAACCATCTCAAGATGAAAACATAAAAGAGATTTCTTCTGAAGAGTTGACTCCCATGATATCATGTAATGCATTGGATAGAATTAACACTCCTCAAACCCTCAAGATCGAAGGATATATCAAAAAGAAAAAGGTAATAGTCCTAATTGATTCTGGTAGTACTCATAATTTCATTCACTATAAATTAGCCAAAGCTCTCAATTGCTTTATACATCCAGCGTCAAAGTTTCAAGTAATGATTGAAAATGGAGGAACTATAAATTTCTCAGGAAAATGTCATAAGATCAATCTTAGTATGGGGGAATATGTAATGAATATTCCAATGATTTCTATACCCATGGGTGGTGTTGATGTTGTACTAGGAGTCCAATGGTTACAATCATTGGGAACAATGGCTTTTCATTTTCAAGAACTTTTCATGAAATTTTCATTGGAAGGAAAGGAAATTGAGTTAAGGGGTATCACAGGGAAACCCAGTAAGGTGATAAGCTCTAATGGAATGACAAAATTATTGAAAAAGGGGCATTAGGGGTAATTATACAACTATTCTCACTAGATGTTCGAACATCTAAGCCATCTATTCCCCTAGATCTCCAAGGGATCATTGATAAGAATTCCAAAGTATTTGAAGATATTCCCAGATGTCTTCCACCCACTCGCAATCATGATCATGCTATTCACCTAATTCCCGGGAGTGTTCCTCCTAACATCAAGCCTTAAAATATCCTTATTCCCAGAAGAGGGAAATTGAGTGTACGATTGAAGAAATGTTAGAGGCTGGAATTATTAGACCTAGTCAAAGTTCTTACTCTGCACCAATGGTAATGGTACTCAATAAAGAGGGCTCATGGTGTATGTGTCTAGATTATAGAGAGCTCAACAAGATCACTATTAAAGATAAGTTTCCCATTCTTGTCATTGATGAATTGTTAGATTAACTACATGGAGAAATTTACTTCAAAATTTTGGATCTTCATTCAGGGTATCATCATATTAGAATGAAGGAAGAAGATATCCCAAAAACAACATTCTGAACTCATGAAGGCCATTATGATTTTTTTGTCATGCCTTTTGGCCTTATGAATGCACCTTCCACATTCCAAGGGTTGATGAAATCCATTTTGAAGCCCTTCCTTCAAAAATTTGTGTTAGTGTTTTTTGATGATATATTAATCTATAGCAAGTCTTGGGAGGATCATGTTCAACATGTTAACAAGGTGCTACAACTACTAAAGGAACAACAACTATATGCCAAACCATCCAAATGTTTCTTTGGGGTGAAGGAGGTAGAGTATTTGGGTCATATTGTATCTCATGAAGGTGTTAAGGTAGACCCTAACAGGGTTAAGGCCATGATGGACTGGCCGATTCCCAAAACATTGAAGAATCTTATAGGATTTTGGGGTTTGATAGGTTACTATCGCAAGTTTGTATGGAACTATTGAAGAATAGCAGCACCTTTAATAGCATTAACTAAGAAGGATGAATTTTCATGGACTCCAGAGGAAACTTAAGATTTTGAACAACTTAAAGAGGCGATGTGCAAAGCTCTTGTCTTGACCACACCAGACTTCACAAAACCTTTATTGTGGAATGTGATTCCTCGGGAAATGGCATTGGTGTTGTTCTAATGCAAGAAGGAAGGCCCCTTGCTTTTGAAATTTGGCCACTCAAGGGAAAGGACTTACACAAACCCATTTGTGAGAAGGAAATGATGGAAATACTACATGCATTGAAGTAATGGCACCCTTACCTAATAGGTAGGCACTTCAAGGTAAAAACAGATCATGATAGTCTTAAATATTTCTTGGAACAAAGACTATCTTCAGAAGAACAACAAAAATGGGTGACTAGGATGTTGGGTTATGATTTTGAAATCATCTAAAAAAAAGGGAAGAAAAATGTTGTGGCATATGCACTCTCAAGAAAGGGTGAAGATGTTGAGGCCTTTCTCTGTGCTATCTTGATCATCCAACCTAATTGGATAATAGAAGTGAGGGATGAATGGAAGAATGACGAAAACGTGTGGAATCTCATTCAAAGGTTGTAGCAGGATTCCAGTGCATCAAATGAATTTACATGGAAATATTATTCACTATGGTACAAATATTGCTTATACTTATGTAAGAACTCCCAACTCAAACAAAAGGTACTCTTGGAATTGCACACCTCTTTGGTAGGAGGGCACTCAGGATTTTTGAAAACCTACCATAAGGTCAAGAAGGAATTTTTTTGGGATGGTTTTAAAACTGATGTTCAAAGGTTTGTCGTTGAATGTTTGGTTTGCCAACAAAATAAGGTGCAAACAATTAAGACCCCAAGTCCTTTAGAACCATTAGCAATCCCAAGTCAGTGTTGGGAGGAGGTTTCCATGGATTTCATCTCAGGGTTACCAAAGTTTAAAGGGAAGACTGTCACCATGGTGATTGTTGATAGATTGACAAAGTATGCACACTTTTGTGCACTCTCTCATATTTTCAAATCCAGTACAGTTTCCATCGCATTCATGGAGACAATTCAAAAGATACATGGAAGACAAAAGATTATTGTAAGTGACAGAGATCCCATCTTCACTAGACATTTTTGGACATAATTATTTTCTTTTTTGGATACTCAATTGGCTCATAGATCATCTTATCATCCTCAATATGATGGACAAACTGAGATAGTGAACAAATGTCTGGAAGGATACCTTCATTGCTTTGTTTCTGATTAAAAAACACAATGGTTCAAGTGGTTACCCTTGGCAAAATGGTGGTATAACACTTCCTTTCATACTGCAACAAAAATGAAACCATTTATGGAACTCTATGGATATCACTCACCTTCCATCACTTCTTCTCTAAAAGAAAAATCTAAGTATCAAGCAGTGGAAGATCACATCGAGCATCAACAACAAGTTCTCCAACTCTTAAAGGACAACCTAACCATGGCACATAATCGCATGAAACAACAAGAAGATCATCATCGTAGTGAAATAAGTTTTGACATGGGGGATTGGGTATTTTTAAGACTACAATCATACAAACAGATGTCCCTCAAGAAAGCTAAGAAGGATAATAAATTATCACCCAAGTACTATGGCCCTGTTGAGAACTCAACACACCCTAAAAAGCATGTGTCAAATTTTACTTTTTTGGGTACCACTTGATCTTTTTCACTGTCTAATTCGACTTCATTGTGAAAATTGTTTCCTTTTCTTATCATCTTGACTCTCATTAAGTCTTTCAAAGTTTGCTTGAATCTATGAAAACTAACGACTTAAAAGGCCTAACCTTTAAATAAAGAATCAATAGCCAAAATATTTCACCCGATGCACCCAAATTCGACATCGGAAGGATTTAAAAGATGAAGGAAAATCACTCAAAAAAACCGCAGCCGTCGAGCGTCGATCTTCATCGGCATCGGCAAAAGGAAGTTTTGTTTCGTGAAAAGCATCACACAAGGATATCACTGAAAACCAGTCCCCTTCAGAGTCGGTAAAAGAAGAAAAGAGTAAAAATTAAAGAAGAAAGAAATGATATTGTTGATGGCTGATACCTGATGCACTTAGCGAAACGAAGAAGACCAAACCGCGACGAACGGTCAGACCATGCTAAAAAAAAATCTCCGATCCCCAACTCCCGAAATGTTTCACATCGGGATTTTTGAAGACGCTAACCCAAAGGAAAATACATGCTATTTTTATCCCCGATCGTCGATCCCCAACATATTTTTGGCATCATCGATCCCAGGTTTAGTTTAAAAACGCAAAACTTGAAGAAAGACCTGACTCCGACTAATACTCGTGAGTTAAGTCACCGGTTTTATTGCCATGTTTCCCAGGCCAGTCTCACCATGTCAGCGTTGTACGATGAAATCGATCGGCGTCAGAGGTTTTTCAAAATGGTCATTTAAATTTACCGATAGAACAGATCACCCTTCGTGCCTTCGTCGTCAACCCATGATGAATTAAATTGCAAAGATCGGGGAGGAAAATACACAAAGAAACTCGGAGCACCACTGAGGATGAATTCAGAGTTAACTTGGAGGAAATACGGTTTGTATGAAGGGCACAAACAAGGGGCGCTACGCAGCAAATCCTAGGCTCGAAAATACGTTCTGAATTAGAAAGAAAAAGATATGGATGAAGAACACAAGATATGCATACACAAAGAAAAGAAACAATACATCCAACCGCTACAACCAGAATCCCTTCATCAAAGTTTCAGGACTTTTACATTAGGTTTCAATCGAGCTCAAATTACATACAATAGACACTGTCTACACTATTTGGCCAACCAAACCAGTTTGCGTTAAAAAAAAAACATGAAAATCTTCAAAACTGTCAAGATTTGTGACATGTCTGAGAATAAAAAATAGAGTCGGTTAATCATGTCTCTTCTATACACTGGCAAGATTCGTGCAGAATTTCTCCTTGGTTGCTTCACTTTCTCTAAGATGTTTCATATTTTGTTCTTTCGATGCCCTTTGTGCTTCGTGCAGTTGCACGATCGTATATTGCGCTTCCCAGAGTTGTCTCTTGATCCATGTCACGTTCCCTTCATGACCTTATGATACTGACACCTCAAAGGTATTTTCCGCCAACTATCGTCTTAATTCTCTATTTTCTTAGTAGAGTTCGGTGATGGGAAGTTTTGCCTTCTTCAGCTGTTGATTCGGCTCTCGAACGTTAGCGAATGTGGCATATTTCCTCCTCATTCCACTCTCGCTTCCCCGACTTCTGACTTTGACAGGATCTATCTAAATGGCACGCATAAGTAATTCTTCGGCTGCCGATCTTGCGCACGGATCACCTGGGATTTGGATTTCCCCAGCTTCCTTATTATTCCTTGACCTTCCTCTTCTCTAGGGTATCTGTTGTTGGGGAGGCATGTCTTCCAATGTCTTCCTTCCGGCACAACTTCTTCCACTTTGGCCTTTTCATGGTGTGATATCATCGTTTTTATGTGAATGTAGGAACCTCCCTTTGAAACCTTGGGAATGCCCACTGCGAGTAAGAACGAATCTCAGGCGCTTTGGGGCTCAATCCCGGCACTTCTACTGCTTCTCATGCCCCTTCTTATGTTTTGAGGGGTTCCCATGGTGCAACACATATCTATCTTATCCACAAAGAACTTGGCGAGGGCCCGAAGCGAAAAACCTAATCAATTTGAGCTCGCAAGATGAACTACCAACAGTGCATAAGCTCGGTTAGTAAGTAGAATACATGAAGAATATCCAGAATTTATAACAGAGCGGGCAGTAGGTGGAAACGTGCCAGGGAACATTGAATTCATGGCAACTGGATGTTTTGAAGCAAACTGGAGATTTTTTGTGGCACATCTGCGCGACGAATACGTTTCAAGGCATGTGAGATACAACTGATAGGAGTTGCAGGGCGTGCGTGATGCGAGCGTCGTGATTTTTTATTCTTCCAACCTTCATGATGAGTTGATGATGGTTGTTGCATTTGCTGACGTGACTTATGTTTAAACAACTTGCCTCAACCTGAGGCACATAACGACTTCCCTTATGACAGGACCCGACTCTTTTGGAACATACTCATACTCTTAACACATGTTTGGCTCTGACATCCTTTCCCGACTCCAAGGGCTAGCCGGCCACTGGCATGACTTCGACTCTCATGTTATTATGTACTCAATATTTCATGATGTGACACACAGACCCACTCTAACTAAGAGAAAAATGATGGCTCTAACAGAAGCAAAGCAAGCGATTTGAAAGCTACAGAGATCCCGTAAGTATCGAATAACTAGGTTTAGCGAGCTTTACAAGTATGTACCAGTTTGGATTTCTCATGATTACACTTTATACATGTATTTTACCTAGTGTTACTCTATACACGGTCTCTAAAGGATTTCATTTTTTGATTGCAGGAAAGTTACCTCCGAGTATTAGACAAGAATAGCTTGGGAGCCTCATCGGGAAATTCAAGAAAATGGGCCAAGTGCGAGAGGAACTGGATCAAAATCAACAAGGAAATGAAGGACATTAGGCTCTCAAAGTTTGGCATGCCCGATGACTTCGTCGAATTACATGACATATTCAAATCGTCCACCGAGCAAGATTCATCATGGGTCGAAGAACTAGCAAAGGTGGAAGACACAGTACCAGGTCAAGTGCGACGGTTTATGGAACACCCGATCAAAGCTCGGGCTATGTTTCAATAGTTAAGTTCTAGTCTAGTCAAGTATCGGGCACATGCGGTAGAGATAAGAGAGATTTACGCGGTCCCAATGGAATAGCATAGATTCCCATACGCCAACACCTACAAGGAGTTGTTCATCAAGTGGTCGGAGTACGAGAAGAGTCACCCTTTTAAAGTGATATCTTGAGATGACTCTTTGATAAATTGATAGGAGAGAATGCCACGTGGTGAATTTTTTTTTACTTATATGCACTTTAGCCATTATTTTTAGTTAGTTTTATGTTATAAATAAGAGCATCAATTGATTATTTAAGGGTCAATGGTTGTTGCAAGAAACTCTCATTTTTGGTTTTGTTAAGAATTATTTTGGAGCTGCCTCTAATTGAGAAGTCCTTTTGGACCAGAGACTAGTTTATGTTTTCATCAAATGCGTATATGATTGGATGTGGAGAAGAACTATTTCCTATTCCATCTCATGAATGGATGCAGTAACGAGTAAGAGCTATTAAATCTATTGATAAGTTATCTGATGCATTGTTTTACAGTTCTTTCTTTAATGATGAAAGTGAATCTTTGTGTTATCATGTGATTGATGATTAGAGTTGAGTGAACTATTTTTCTTACCATTGTTTATCACATGAATGTTTTCTCCTGATAATTTGTATCTTAGTCCGTAATGGGAATATTCACATGGTTAATGTATTAGTACTAGGCCTGTGGTATACGACCATTCACTGAATGTTAGGGTGTAAGGGTTATCCCAAGCCGAACCTCTTCTCCAGTAGTTAAAGTTTGTTCCCATTTGTTTCCTAGTCGGTTTATATCGGATTTCCATCTTATATCAGTCCCATATAAGAGAAAATACAAAAATAAAGAACGCTGGAACTGAAGGAGAGGCCTTCACAAGAAAACGTAAAGCCCATCGATTAATTGGTTGGATCGCAAGATCTGGAGAACCATTCCACTATTAAATGTTGCAGAGTCTAATTGGGCCTCAATGGAAGTTTTGGTTCCTACTGTTGAATTAAATGGATTTAGGCCCCATCAACAGAATTGGTGCTAGAAGGACGGCCTAAAGAATGAATGGTTGAATACATATTCCATATAATATTTCAGACAGCCTGTAGATTCAAAACAGCCCACATGCATGGCTAGTCATTCCCAAGACAACCCACACACACTGAGTACTCCTGAAATGAGTAACTCACCCCAGCCCAAGGAAGAACGCTTGTTCCCTGATATACCTTACGCTCTTCCTCACGAGAAATTAAATCAATTTAGAAGAATCAAAAGAGAATACGCCCGACAGATCAGTGTGTTTTCCTTAGCTCTGATACTTCCTCGAAGACAAAAAATAAGCAAACCAGTGGTCAACACCCCCGACCATGTTTTTGTGCACACAATAGAAGACCTAATAGATTTCACAATCACCAAAATTGAACATCCTCTTAATCTAATCCCTGAAACGCCAGTCGGCGACGTCTCTGAGCCGGACGATTTTTCGGAAGAGGAAGAGATTAACTCAGGATCCGAAGATATGGAAGACAACAACGACCATGATGAAGAAACCGGAAACCCACCTCAGAACAATCAACATTGGTTGACAAGAGATGATATGGCCATCCCTGGACACATACATAACCTTCCTCGACATCCAAAGAAGTTACTTCCTAAATTTGACCCTGAAACCTCAGGATTGCCTGAAGATCATATCAAGAAATTCATAATAGCCATCATACTGATGAATATCCAGCATGAAGACATGTTTTGCAGGTTGTTCCCCTATACTTTTGAGAATTTGGCTTCCACATGATATTTTCACTTTCCTGTAGGATCTATAACTAGTTGGAAAAAGTTTCAAAAGGACTTTCTAGATAAGTTTGCAGAAGAAACTACTACGGGAGATCTAATGGTTGAGTTGTTCGCCACCATTATGAGTTTGAAGGAAAGAGTCAAAGATTTTAATCAAATATTCACTACCATCTTAAAAAAATTCCAACTCAAAGCTAAACCTACTCAGGAATTGCAAATCAAAGTATATGCCAATGCTCTCCCAGCTTCTATTTCCATGTTTGTGAAGAGAGATGCCAAACTAACCCTAGTTGAGAATTTTGAAGAAGCCAAAATGACAGAGTTCCATATGAAAGGGTGTAAAGAATGCCAGGTCTCTTTATTTAAGATGGAAGTTCAACCTCCTCCCATAAGAGGACTCTTGTTAACTAGAACCACATGAAAACAAACAGAACAAGGTCCTGAAAAAGATAATGGGGACATAGAAGACCTACAACGCATGGTCAAAAAACTATCCAACGAAATCATAGACATGAAGAGAAGTGCAGGGGAGGGAAACCAACGTCAAAGGCCCTATAAGTCTTTCTTTAAAAGGAACCCACCATTCAAAGCAATTGAATCTCCCCCAGCTAACTTAAATATTGATCTGGGAAATGTAGCATCTGATTCCTTCTGTACTTATCACCAAGAAAACCACTCTAAAAGAGGCTGTCCTCAATGGGTGCATGCCATGAATTTGATGGCCAACCGATTTTTAGACTTATTCTCCCTAACCGAACAATCAAGAAGCTCCAGTATGAATATCTTCGATCATGAAGAAATTTCTCCACCAGAAGAAACAACCATGATGATACGGGATCCTGACCTAGCCATGCCTTCCGACGACCTATTTGAGGTTCAAGAACCACCCGTTGAAGTCTTGGTTGTGAAAACATGAAGTAGGGTTCAACCTGTCTCAAATGACCTTTCTACTACCCAAAATTTAGGAGCAATATCAAGTCTCGATCACCTGAAAGCACCTTTTTCCCGCCATAAGAACCCTATAAGCATCCATACCCGAGAATCGCCCAAGCTAGATTACAACGCAGTTGAATATTTGAAGAAGTTGAAGGCTAATATCTCAGTTATGGACACATGTAGAGTCCCTCAGCAAAAGGGCTTCCTGCTACAAGATTTGAAATCGGTAGAGAATCCTACAACAAGCAATGATCAGGGAAGAAATCTAACTCCCTCGGATCTAGTAAATAAACCAACTTTGAACGCATGTTCTAAAGATAAGAAGGGAAAACATTTTGTTCCACCTTTCCTATTAACGTTTGAAGTCTTCAACAAAAACTACCATAACTCTTTGGTTGATTCAGGAGCCTCCTCTAATGTTATGCCACTTTGTATTTGCAAAAAACTAAACGCGGTCCCTCTCAAAAGTGACAAACATGTAATACAACTAGAAAGAACCCAGGTCAAGGTCATGGGAGAACTCAAAGATGTGATGATTAGAATAGAGACGCATCCTAAATTTGTACAAGTGATTGAAATTATTGTAGTAGATATCCCAAAAGCTTACGGGTTGTTATTAAGCCGAGATTGGTCTAAAAAGTTAAATGGATACTTTAGCATAGACTGGGCTCACCTTTGGTTGTCATTAAAAGGGCACAAAAACATGATTAGAATTGATAGGGAAAGATATTTGAAACCTACTGTCACTAATCTAGAAACCCTCAACGAACCCTCATCGGCAGATTTCCATGTGCTAGGTAATTATTTCTACGATTCTTACTTCGGGAATTTCTCCCCTCTCTCTTCTAATGTCCCTCTTACCCAAAACTCTGAAATAACTTTTCAAGAGAATTGTCGACGACGACAGAGGAAACCCTCTTTTGTCAAGACCCTACGTTAGAGATCACAGAACTCACGGCCAGAGGAAAAGAGGAGAGTAATAAGAAAGGGGAAGTTGATAGAATTTGCCCACAAGTTTGGACCTTATACTTTGATGGATCTAAATTGCAAAAAGGGTCTGGGGTAGGGTGCATTCTCATTAATCCTAAAGGTAAACGAAATTTTCTATCCTGTAGACTTGAGTTTGAGTGCACAAACAATACCGCCGAGTATGAATCTCTAGCACACATGCTAAAGAAAGCCATAGACCTAAACTTCAAAGAATTAAAGGTTTTCAGAGACTCTGAAATCATTGTCAGACAAATAAGGAACACTATAAATTACAACTCTCCACACCTAAAGAACTACCAAGAGGAAGTGTGCAGACTCATAGAACATTTTGAAGCTTTCAACATTACAACGATTCCTAGAGAAAAGAACATCCTTGTTGATTATCTGGCCACCGCTGCTTCAAGGCTATCACCTCTAGAAGATTATGAAGCCTCCTATTTCACTATGGAGCTACTCTACAAACCACCAGTGCCCAATAACATTTCTAATTGGAATGTCTTTGAAGGCGACGAACAGATCATAAACTTTTTGACTAACCAAGATAATTTCAAAGACTTGGCTATTGATGATGAAGTATTCCAAGAACAATCAACAGAGGTCAATCCTCAGACAGATCAACCAACATATAGATAGAAGTCCCACAAGATACCAAAGGGGATAGCTAATTTAGAAAACCTTTTTGACCTAAAGGAAAGGTTTAAGGGGTCAAAAAATGCGAAGACTGGTAGTTCCTGCCCCATGCATGAAACTATAAATATTGGAACCCCGGAAAACCCAAAAAACGTAAACCTTGGCAAAACCATATCTAAAGAAGAAAGGAAGGCCTATCTCAAACTCTTCAAACAATATCAAGATGTCTTTGCGTGGTCCTATTGAGATATGAAAACTTATGATACCTGTATCATCCAACACACTATCTCGTTAAAGACTGAAGTCAAACCCTTTCAACAGAAGCTCTGAAAGTATCACCCTTCCTTGGAGCCTCTCATGTGTCAGGAATTAAAGAAACTATTAGATGCTAAAATTATCTTCCAGGTTAGACACTCTTCATGGGTAGCTAATTTAGTTCCTATAAGGAAAAAGTCTAGGGAGATTCGCTTATGCATAGATTTCAGAAATCTCAACAGAGCTTCAGAAAAGGACAACTACCCAGTTCCACCAATGGAGCAACTCCTACAGACGGTGTCTGGCTCTGAAATTTTCTCCTTACTAGACTATTTCTCAGGGTAAACTAGGTTTTAGATTTAGAAGAAGACCGCTTGAAAAATACCTTCTGAACCAAGTGGGGAACTTTCACTTACAAACACATGCATTTTGGGTTAATCAATGCAGAAGTGACCTTCCATAGGGCCATGGACATAGCATTTTGGGGACTAATCAACAAATGTGTAGTAGTGTACTTGGATGACGTGACCATGTATTCAAAGAATAAGGAATATAACATCTAACACTTAACCCAGATTTTCAAAAGGTGTATAAAATACAGTATATCCTTAAACCCTAAGAAAATTATCGTTGTTGTCGAATAAGGTAAGTTGTTAGGACACATCATATCTCAAGAAGGAATTCTCATAGACCCGGAAATAATTAAGGCTATAGCTCAGCTTCCATTGCCTCACAACAAGAAGGCTATGCAGTCGTTCTTTAGGAAAATCAATTTTGTGAGGAAGTTCACTCCTGATTTCAAGGAAACTATCAAACCCTTACAAAACATTATTCATAAGGATGTTGAGTTTAAGTGGGATGATGAACGAAAGGAATCTTTCAATAATATTAAAAACTACAATCTCGCAAACCCCAGTGTTGTGAAGTCCTGATTATAACAAATATTTCTTCCTCTATACTTTTGCCTCTGACCAGTCGTTAGCCGCGGTATTAACTCAAATGGATGATGACAAAAATGAAGCCTCGGTATTGTTCATGAGCACTAATCTTCAGGGGGGCGAACTAAATTATCCTGCTATAGATAAACAAGCCTATGTGGTTTATAAGGCAATAAAACATTTCATATCTTACATCCTCAAGAACCACACCAAATTAATTGTAGCTCACCCTGCATTTTGATCTCTATTTACTCAATAGGAGATGGGGGAAAGAAGAGGAAATTGGATGGTGGTAGTTCAATAATTCAATCTCGTTATAAAACCTGTCGAACTAGTTAAAGGACAAGGCTTATGCAAACTTGTAGTTGAAGCTCAAGACCAAGTAAATGAAGACCCCAGATGGGAGAATGAAATGGAATTATGGTGTGGTGAAGGTCCATACATCTCCTCGAGACAAGAGTCTTTGTATGAGAAACTGACTTATCTCCTACACCATGGGACTTGTCTAGATAAGCTCAACCCTAGGGAAAGGAGAGCTCTCATGTTGAAATATGTGCAATATCGCCTCATAAATTCGATACTCTTTCGGGTTAATTATGATGGGGTACTTTTGAGATGCCTTGAACATGAAGATGCAAATAAGGTTCTGAAGGAGCTCCAAGATGGCCCTGTTGGTAGATATTTTGCAAGAGACGCCACCGCTCATAAGATACTGAGAGTCAACTATTATTGGCCCACTTTGTTCAAGGACGCTCACACATATGCAAGAAACTATAAAACTTTTCAAATAAGCACTGGGAGAGAAAAGAGAGCAGCGGTCCCACTCCAATCGATGACCGTTTCTAGGCCTTTTGAGCAATGGGGGTTAGACATCATAGGAGAAATTACACCAAGTTCTTCAAAACAGCATAAGTACATACTCACTGCCACCGATTATTTCACAAAATGGGAGGAATCCATTCCTTTGACTCATGTAAACGAGAAGGTGGTAATCCAATTCATAGAACAACAACTAATCACAAGGTTTGGTGTCACTTCTATTCTTTTTTTTTATAATGCAGCTTACTTTTCTTCCACCTTATTAACAGAGTTTTCCCTAGACAAAGGAATCATAATCAGATACTCTGAAAATTATTATCCATAGGGAAACAGAGTGGCAGAATCAACTAATAAGAACCTAGTGAGGATATTGAACAAAATGGTTGCAGACAACCAGAGGAATTGGCATAATCTACTCCATAACGCTTTATGGGTAGATAGATTTACACCCAAGGAAGATATAGGAAATTCCCCATACTTTATAGTATACGGATAGGAAGCCATCCTCCTGAACGGGTTATATCTCCCATCTCTTCAAATTTCTCAGGAGTCCAAGGGGAATATCTCATCAACCTTACAACAAAGAATTGACACCCTGCCCATGTTAGAAGTAGAAAGGAAGAAAGCTAAATAAAAATTCATAGCCCACCGGCAGATAGTTAAAAGATGGTTTGACAAGTATAAGGATAAGGAGAAGAATTTTGAAGTAGGAGACCTAGTCCTGAAGTGGGACAGAGCAAACGAGCCTAAAGGAAAACATTCTAAGTTTCAGAATCTATGGCTCGGACCTTTCTAGGTGGTCAAGAAGATTAGGGGAGGCATTTATCGGTTATAGAATCAAAGGGGGGAACCTAACGCTCTCCCAGTGAATGGCCAAGCCCTAAAACAATATTTCCAT
>ML808440.1:29229-46718 GCA_009831015.1 Picea engelmannii
ATATATATATATATATATATATTATGTTTTACGTGCGTATTTTCGTGATTTTGTTGTTAGCTAGGTCAATTGCGAAATGCATTTTTGTTTTCTTTTGATTTTTGGACTTCTGTGCTTTTGAATATTGTGTTTATAAATACAATGGTTGACCTCAAATCATGCGACATAGCGAACTCTCTTCCTTACTCGTCGCTCACATACAAACACAAGAAACAATGGAGAACCTATGGTTGTTTCAAGCGATTTTCCATCTAACCTGCGCAGCGAAACATTTTTGGAGAAATGCAGAAGTGTCTGCTTATTGGTTTGGTAAGACTTTAAGGGAAAGAAGGAAAGTTGGAAAGGACTACATGCACCTCGAAGACATATCTAGTAAGATTCACCTTAATCGCCTCATATTTTTTCAAATAACAGATGTCCTCCTCTCCCTCTCGATCAGGGCATTCTGCCGAAATAAAAATCAACTATATCAAATGAGTGCACAGTAGGAGAGGGTATGCAGATAAATCTGTCGGGGATATGGACACTCACTGGAAGCGGAGCAACGTCTGTGACATCGGGGTGACTCCATTGGGGCTATGGAGTCTCGTTGGCAGCAGAGCAATGTCTGTGACGTCGGGGTGACTTCGTCGAGGCTATGGATGCTCGTTGGCAATGGAGCAACACCGTATAAAATGAATTAAGGGAACAAAAGTTCCTAGTGACTATGAATTCTTTACTAGACTATTTTCAAAATAAGGCATGAGTCAAGGTTATAGGAAAATAACGTGGCATAAAGGTTTAAAAACCCCACAGGCAAATCCAGATGCATCAACCGGTAAAATTCCAAATGCAAAGGTAAAAGAAGCTCTGATGAAAACCAGTTAAGTTTTCCACCAACTTTTGTATCAGCCGAGCCCGAAGGAGGAACAGAGATTCTACTTTGGCCCAGTAAGTCACCATTTGTTGAGCACTCAACACACCCTAAAAATCATGTGTCAAATTTTACTTTTTTGGGTACCACTTGATCTTTTGCACTGTCTAATTCGACTTCATTGAGAAAATTGTTGCCTTTTCTTATCATCTTGACTCTCATTAAGTCTTTCAAAGTTTTCTTGAATCTATGAAAACTAACGGCTTAAAAGGCCTAACCTTTAAATAAATAATCAATAGCTAAAACATTTCACCCGATGCGCCTACATTCGACATCAGAAGGATTTAAAAGATGAAGGAAAATCACTTCAAAAAACCGTTGTCATCGAATGTCGATCTTCATTGACATCGGCAAAAGGAATTTTTCTTTCACAACAAGCATCACACAAAGATATCGCCAACAATCAATCCCCTTCGGCGTCGGTAAAAGGAGAAAAGAGTAAACATTAATGAAGAAAGAAATGATATTGTCGATGACCGATACCCGACGTGCTTAGCGAAATGGAGAAGACAAAAACGCGACGAATGGTTGGACCATGCTAAAAGTTTTTCTCCGATCACTGACTCCCGAAATGTTTCATCATCGGTATTTTTAAAGACGCTAACCCAAAGGAAAATACATGATAGGTTTATCCCTGATCCTCGATCCCTGACGTATTTTCGGTATCAACGATCCCAGATTTAGTTTTAAAATCCACAACTTAAAGAAAGTCCCAACTCCGACTAATACTCGCGAGTTAAGTCACCGGTTTTCATTACCACGTGTCCCAAGCCAGTCTCGCCACGTCAGCATCGTACGATGAAATTGATTGGCATCGAAGGTTTTTCAAAAGGACCGTTTTAATTTATCGATACAACACATCACCCTTCACGCCTTCGTCGTCAACCCACGATGAATTAAATTGCAAAGATTCAGGGAGGAAAATACACAAAGAAACTCGGAGCACCATTGAGGATGAATTGGAGGTTAACTTGGAGGAAATACGGTTTGTCTGAAGGGTGAAAACAAGGGGCTCTACGCAGCAAATCTGAGGCTCGAAAATACGTTTTGAATCAGACAAAAAAATATATGGATGAAGAACACAAGAAATACATACACAAAGAAAAGAAACGATACATCCAACCGCTACAACCAGAATCCTTTCATCAAAATTTCAGGACTTTTACATTAGGTTTCAATCGAGCTCAAATTACATACAATATACATTGTCTACACTATTTGGCCAACCAACCCAATTTACATTAAAAAAAAACATGAAAATCTTCAAAACTGTCAAGATTTGTGACACGACTGAGAATACAAAATAGAGTCGGTTAATGATGTCTCTTCTGCGTGCTGGCAAGATCTGCGCAGACTTTCTACCCAGATGCTTCACATTCTTTGAGATGTGTCATATTCTATTCTTTTGACACCCTTTGTGCTTCGCACAACTGCACGATCGTATCTTGTGCTTCCCGAAGATGTCTCTTGAGACATGTCAAGTTCCCTTCATGACCCCATGATACTGACACCTCAAGGGTCTTTGCCGCCAACTGTCATCTTAATTCTCTATTTTCCTGGTAGAGTTTGGTGATGGAGAGTTGTTCCTGCTTCAACTGCTGAGTCGGATCTCAAACGTTAGCGACCATGGAATTTGTCCTCCTCATTCCTCTCCCACTTCCCCGACTTGTGACTTTGACAGGCTCTAACCGAATAGCACGCATAAGTAATTCCCTGGCAGCCGATCTTGCGCACGGCTCGCCTGGGATTTGGGTTTCCCCAACTTCCTTATTCTTCCTTGGCCTTCCCCTTCTCCAGGGTATCTATTGTTGGGGAGGCATGTCTTCCAACGTTCTTCCTTCCTGCACAACTTCTTCCACTTCGGCCTTCGCATGGTGTGATTTCATCATTTTTGTGTGCATGTAGGAACCTCCCTTTGAAACCTCGGGAATACCCGCTGCGAGTAAGAATGAATCTCAGGCGATTTGGGGATCAAGCATGGCACTTATGTTGCTTTGTGTGCCCCTTATTATATTTTGACGGGTTCCCATGGTCCCACACATATATGTCTTATACGTGGGGAACTTGGCGAGGGCCCGAAGTGGAAAACTTGATAAATATAAGCTCACGAGATGAACTATCAATAGTGCATAAGCTCGGCTGGTGAGTAGAATGCATGAAGAACATCCAGAATTTATAACAGAGTGGGCAGTAGGTGGAAACATGCCAGGGAATACTGAATTCATGGCGACTAGATTTTTTGAAGCGAACTGAAGATTTTATGTGGCACATGTGCAACGAATACATTTTGGGGCATGTGAGATATAGTCAATAGAAGTTGCAGGGCATGCGTGACGCGAGTGCCATGAATTTTAATTATTCTAGCCTTCATGATGAGTTGATGATGGTTGCTACACTTGCTGACGTGACTTATGTTTAAACAACTTGCCTCGACCTGAGGCACATAACGACTTCCCTTATGACAAGACCCAACTCTTTTGGAACATACTCGTACTCTTAACACATGTTTGGCTCTGACATCCTTTCCCGACTCCAAGGGGTAACCGTCCACTGGCGTGACTTTGACTCTCATGTTATTATGTACTCGATATTTCATGATGTGACACACAAACCCACCCTAACTAAGAGAAAAATGACGACTCTAACAAAAGTGAGGCAAGTGATTTGAAAGCTGCAGAGATCTCATAAGTCTTGAATAACCAGATTTAGCGAGCTTTACAGGTATGTACCAGTTTGAATTTATCATGCTTACACTTTATACATGTATTTTTCCCAATGTTACTCTATACGCGGTCTTGAAAGGATTTCATTTTTTGATTGCAGGAAATATGCCTCCGAGTATTGGACAAGAATAGCTCGGGAGCCTCATCGGTAAATTCAAGAAAATGGGCCAAGTACGAGAGGAATTGGATCAAAATCAACAAGGAAATGAAGGATATCCGGCTCTCCGAGTTTGGAATGCTCGATGACTTCGTCGACTAAAGTGACATAGTCAAATCGTGCACCGAGCAAGATTCATCATGGGCCGAAGAACTAGCAAAGGCGGCAGACATAGTGCCAGGTCAAGTGTGACAGTTTATGGAAAACCCGATCAAAGCTCGGATTATGTTGCAACAGTTAAGTGCTAGTCTAGTCAAGTATTGGGCACATGCAGTAGAGATAAGAGATATTTATGCGGCCCTGATGGAACAACATAGATTCCCATATGCCAACACCTACGAGGAGTTTTTCATCAAGTGGTCGGAGTACGAGAAGAGTCACCCTTTTAAAGTGATATCTTGAAATGACTCTTAGATAAACTTATAGGAGAGAACACGACGTGGCGAATTTTGTTTTACTTATTTGCACTTTAGCTGTTATTTTTAGTTAATTTTATGTTATAAATAAGAGCATCAACCGATTAGTAAAGGGTCGATGGTTGTTGCAAGAAACTCTCATTTTTTTTTTGTTAAGAATTTTTTTGGAGCTTCCTTTATTTGAGAAGTCCTTCTGGACTGGAGACAAGTTTATGTTTTCATCAAATGCATATATGATTGGATGTGGAGAAGAAATATTTTCGATTCCGTCTCATGAATGGATGCAGTAATGAGTAAGAGCTATTAAATATATTGATAAGTTATCTAATGCAATGTTTTACAGTTCTTTCTTTAATGATGAAAGTGAATATTTGTGTTATCATGTGTTTGATGATTAGAGTTGAGTGAATTATTTTTCTTACCATTGTTTATCACATGCATGTTTTCTCCTGATAATTTGTATCTCGGTTAGTAATTGGAATATTCACATGGTTAATGTATTAGTACTAGGCATGTGGTATACAATCATTGTCTACATGCTAGGGTGTAAGAGTTATCCCAAGCCCAACCTCTTCTCCAGTAGTTAAATTTTGTTCCCATTTGTTGCCTAGTTGGTTTATACCGTCTTTCCATATTATATCAGTCCCATCTAAGAGAAAATACAAAAAGAAAGAACGTCTGAACTAAAGGAGAGGCCTTCACAAGAAAACGTAAACCCATCGATTAATTGGCCGGATCTCAAGATATGGAGAACCATTCCGCTATTAAATGTTGTAGAGTCTAATTGGGCCTCGGTGGTGGGTTTGGTTCCTACTATTGAATTAAATGGATTTAGGCCCCATCAACAAGCCCTTATAAGGTGTTGCAAAAGATTGGTACTATGGCATAAAAATTGGAGTTGCTTGCATCTTCACGAGTACACCCATTTTTCCATGTTTCATGCTTAAAGAAGGTTATGGGTGACAAGTTCCCAATTCAAACTATATTTCTAGAACTTGGAAAGGAAGGAAAAATCATATTGGATCCTGAAGCTATCACTGACACAAGATTTCTTTAGTTGAGGAATGTATCCATTTCAGAGTATCTCATTAAGTGGAGGAAACTACCTGCTTAAGATTCCACTTGGGAAGATGAGTCTTTTATATAGAAGCATCCAGAATTACTCAAGCGTTACGGAAAACACTAATAGTGGGGCGTGTTAATCCCTAAATAGTGGCACATTACCCCTTAATTGGGGCATATTACATTAGTATTTCTATTGTATTTATGTCAGTTTGGGTCCATTAGTTGTAATTGTATCTCCTAGTCTCTTATATATACCAAGGAGACCTTATCATTTGGAATCATCTTATATTTGTAAATTTATGTGGTGTATAAGGAGGTTTCCCCTCGAAGAGGCTTATTTTCTGAAATTTTCTCTTTGTTAAGGCGTTAAGTACTTATTCTGAGGTTTTTTATGCTATTTTGATATTTGGCTCCTAACAAAACATGCGCATTCGCTATAGCAAGTATGTTTTCTCACTAAGTCTAAAGTATGTTGGTGCAACATTTTTTCTTTTGTTTTGATTCATGGAAAGAAAAATATAAATCATGTAAATAGTTAACTTGGTGAAAGCAAGGTCTTAGCAGCATGAGGGGATTCAAGTACACGATTTTTCTTGATATTTATGAATTTTTACTATGAAGTTTACTTTGTGTTTGTTTCTGCAAGATTTAATTTATTTCTTTGAAGTTTTTGTTTTTGGTCTGTAAGAACCCCCATACACTAATTTATGTGAAAGATAGGGATTATTGACCAATGAGAATAATTTATTAATGCTCAAGGTTTTTCTACTCCAAGAGATTTCTCAATTTCTAGTAGCAATTGGAGACAGATCTGCATCTCCAGAAAAGATAGAAAATCAAGATTTCCATGATCCACATCTACAGCAAGAAGATATAGAATCCTTGTTGGCGCGATATTGATCAGACCAGGGTCCTTCTCAGGTTACCCAAAAAAGGTATCGTGTAGTCTAGAGCGATGGCATTTTCATCTCCTTCGAAGAGAAGAAGTCTCACCTGAAGGGCAAGGAGAATATTTAGGTGGGTTCACAGAACCTTCGAGATTCACCATGTTCTTGCGCAAGACAAACTAACTACAGAACACATCTAAACTCATACATGCAAGAACTGAAACTACTCAGGTTGCGAAAATCATTCATACACAGAAACATCATATGGAACTTATGAGCATAAATAAGTACTGTAAAGATACAACGCAGAAGTATAAACACAAAATGATGTAATGTATCTCAAAATTTTAGATCCTTCTTTATATATTATCATCATATATTAACATATACAACTATAGAGATACAAAGTAATGCTTTGTTACAGACTTCTGGCTCTGGACCCTTGTCACAGAGCTCTAATTACCCCAAAATTCTATACAGATTACATTTACAGAACTAAAATCCAACTTATCAACAATAGACGATGATAAGAAGAACAACAACTCGAATAGAACAACAAGGGGAGAACCCTTTTACAATCCTGAGAACCCTTTTATAGTCGTATTCATCCATCTATATATAAGCTAAGTAGGGTCTTTTGTCTTTGGGATCACATGCTTTCTTGTTCTTTTGAAACTGTGTTTGCCTTGCTGGTATTGCGTTGTCCTTTTCCGCAACTAATTCTTGTTACTTTTCCTTGCTATGTTGTCCAGCTTCTTTTGTGGCTTACGCAACTCGTGCTAAACCAAAACTGGGACGATATTCCTTCTTGCACAGCTTCTAATCCAAAAAAAAAGGGCCCAATAAGCTCCAACCACAAGCCTTGACTCGCCCTCGAGTCAAGTACTCGGCTCTTTCGCAGCTTCCAGGAGCAACTGTTGCTTTCCCTTTTCCTCATTTCCCTCTTTCCTTTCCTCTTCTGCTTGCACTTTCTCTTCCTTTTCCTGTTCAAATGAAGGGCCCAACTTTGGGACCAACTCTAAGGCCCTCTTATGGATTTTCTAAAATCTCCCAAATTTATCCTTCCATTTCCGGGCAAGGAGTGAAGCCTCGACTACAAAATGTTGTGTCGCATCAGTGATAAATTCCTTGGGCTTAGATGCAACCAAAGAGTTCCCTTCAAATTATATTGTTGCATTCACCTTATGCATTTGCATGTAAACTGTCTGAATGACAAGTCGAAATTCATGCAACTCCTTCTTAGCTATGGATTGCACCTCAAACAGAGCATTCAGCTCATTGTCCACTTGTTGAATTTGATCAAACTATTGTTGTTGCTCGAGCGGATACATAGTAGCCACAACTTCCTCATTCAGCAACTGGATTCTAGCACGCAAATCCTCCAAAGTCTGGTTCCTCCTAGAGATGATTCCCATCCATTCGCTGACTTCTCTGAAAATATTTGTGCACTCAGTTGTGTGCTTTTGTAGTGTTGCTCGGGCATTGTTTCCTTGTAGCACTATTTTCTCCATCTGCTAGTGCATCTTCCGAGGATGTTGCTCCACTTCTTGTTGAGTTTGTCGCAACTACACTTCTAGATGCTATGCACGAATGGCCAAATGGTACCATTCTCCTTACAGTAATTCAATCTCATGCTCATGCTCTCCTACATCACTGGCTTCTGGCAGTTGGGGTGTGACCTTCCAAATTTTTGGCCATGCTTCAGCAAGCCTTTCCTGAACTCTTTCCAGTCTTTGCTCCACCTGGATATTTGTGTGTTCTTATCGTTTTCTACATGCTTGCACAAGGACCACTTCCTCCCTTGCGAACTCTGTGGACCTTTTGGCCTGCTGGAGCCTCTGCTCCAGTTGATCAATTGAGGCTCTGATCATTCCAACAAACTGCGTTGTTGGCCACTGTGCAAGGTTAGCAGAAGAAGGGGTGACATCCACTTGAGCATTGTAAACTCAAGAAGAAAGTATCCATATGTGAGCGTGCCTCCCTTCTCCTGGTCTTCCTCGCAAGCCACAAGTAGTTCCTCCAACAGGTAACGACACCAATTGAAAATAGCTACATTTGCGCAAACATACGTCATTGTTAATGCATCCAGTGTGCATTCTCCCTTGTAGTAAGACCTCATGAATTTGTTGGCTATGATGTAGCATCCATTCCTGACCGTCTCTGGTAGTATGGGGTCAATTTTGGTTGTGTGCCCCCCCCTCTGCATGTGGAACCTTTCATATAGGTTGGGCTCCCCTTTATTTTTATCATGCTTGCTGGGACCCTGGAATCCTTTGGACACGTCCTTTCCCTCAAGGGACAGTCCCGTAAGCTGGTGGATTTATTCGGCATGGATTGGATATCATCTATCCAACCAGAGACTTATGTTGTGCACCCTGTTGATCAGAAACTTGGTGCATCGTGCAACTTCGCCAGTGATACCGAACACTGGTAAGTCCCTGAGGTTCATGATACTTGAGTTAAGCAGGTTGATGAATTTGGTCTTTGGCACAAACAGCATGCCTCCCAACTCGTCTAGAGCGATACTCTAGAAAACTTCTATGTTCATCTGGGGGAACAATACTTGATCTTTTAATTCGAGATCAAGGAGCTTGACCTACTCCACCTTCCCCTTTAGATCACCCACGACCTACACTCGGGGGTCACAGGGCTCATCTGGTACTGTGTCCTTAGACATGGTGCATCGACTTCCTGTAGCTCTCGGCATTGTGAATCTGAACAAACAACAAATTCTGCAGGTGAAAGAAGGATTGGGGATCACAAATATAGGTCGAGGAATTACACAGACTTTCTCACTCTACAGAATTCGAAAATCGCTCAGTGCGCTCTGGGAAACAATGTGTTCTACAATGGGGTCTCAAAGCCTTATACCCGGGCTTAGCTGGAAAATTTAGTAATAATTTTTTTTTCATCATTACCCTATAGACACAACTTGGATCTAAGTTCTCTTACGGGACTGGTTAACGGGATGAATCCTATTGGGCGATTTTGGCATTTACTGTGCAAGTTGGGCAGGGACGTGGCCGATTTCAGACCTTACCATTTGACGAATGAGAATACAAGCGTGAATACCGATGGAATATTCGTGTATCACGGATTTATTGCTTAACCGACTTGAGATGGGGTACCATAATAATAATAAAGGTTGTGACTGGACTGGATTTGTGTGGCACATGGACTCATATTTCATTCAGATTTGCTCTCCCTCCGACCACAAAGGGTCCCCGTCATATTAATTACTGTCATTAATGGGTTCTTGATGATTATGATCCTACGTTGTTGAGTAAGAAGTTATGCATCAAACAACACTTAGACAGAAAAATAAAATGAACTACATGTCACAACGCAACACTGCACATATCGACTTTATTAACTGAATTTACAGAAATTGCAAAAAAACTCTAATATAACTACTATACATGCTCCTTCGGACTAGAGAAATAGTCCTTTATCTCGGCTCTGAGACATATAGGGTTTCAGGCGAGCGCCATTCACCCATCCTGGCCGCAACATACCATCCATTTGTGAAATTCTGACTGCTCCAGAAGGTCATATCTCCGCAACTATAAATGGTCCCACCTAATTCACGTGAAACTTGCCTAGATGCTTCTGGTACCGACTGTCATAGAGTAGGACCTTGTCTCCTTGCGCAAATATTTAGTCTTAAAGTGTCTGTCATGCCAAGCCTTTTTTCTTGCTTTCTCAAATGACTTATGGAAGTCTGCTAAAAAAATGGTATATTCAAGTTATTGTAACTCCATGAGTCTCTGCGCAATTGATCCTTCCTCTGACATGTGTGTGATATTTACAATGTACAAACTTGGATTAATGAATTATGCAGGCACCACAACCTCTTTCCCATAAACTAGTTGAAATGGAGTGTACTTGTGGAGTTTCTTTGTTGTTGTCCTGTAAGCCCATAGTATTGCTAGAACTCTGTCATCCCAATCTTCCTTCTTTGTGCAACAAACCTTCATTAACCCTCTCTCCAAAATTTTGTTAAATGCCTCTACTTTGCCATTAGCTTGCGGGTGGTAGAGGCTACTTTTATGATGTTGAATCAAGAACTATGTTGTAGGCTTTGCTATGGTACTACTAATAAAATGAGCTCCTTGATCATCGGTCAGACTCCTAGGACACCCAAATCGAGTGATAATATTTCCAAAAAAAAACCTAGTAGCAGTATCGGTTGAATAATCCTAAAAATTTGTTGCCTTAGCCCAACGTGTAAGGTAGTCAGTTGCGGTAATAATGTACCTAGCCTTTGAATTCTTAGTTGTGGGATTGATCGGCCCAATGAAGTCAACTGCCCATTTCTCAAATGCTTGTAAAGTTTGAACTGGTTGAAGTGGTAATTCATCTCATCATGATGGCTTACCCACTCTTTGGCATACATCGCATGATCTAGCATATGCCTTTGCATCCTTGAAGATCCTAGCGCACCATAGTCCATCTTGGAGAAATTTCTGCACAGTGCCCTTTCCTCCCACATGACCTCCCGCAACTCCAATGTAGCACTCCCACAGTATATCATGTCTTTCATGATGTAAGACACATCTCCTGAGGATACTATCGAATTCTAATTTGTACAACTTCCCTGCAATGAATTGATAGTTTGCTGCTTTAACCACCATGTGGCGTTTCTGGGTTTCAGAGTATGTTTCTGGGAAGTCTCCTATACTTAAGAAGACTGCTATGTATTCCAGGTATTCTCGTATGGATTCAACCTAGAACAGGTCTGCATTTGGGAGCTGATCATCAATGGCTCCGCCACTTTCCCTTGAATCTAATCTAGATAGGTGATCAGGCCTTACGTTGCATATTACAGGCTTAATGATCAATTCAAATGAAAATTCTTGAAACAATAGCAACCATCTACAAATTCTTCCTTCCAACGCAGGTTTGTTAACTAGATATTTTAATGAAGAAAGATCAGTAAAGAACTTAAAATGAGAACCTAACAAATAATGTCTAAACTTATGCAAAGCGTAAATCATAGATAAACCCTCCATTTCTGTCATTGTATAGTTGTGCTCATCTTGTGACAACTTCCTTCTCGCAAAATAGATAGGATGATCCATAGTTCCATCTCATGGTTGCGCTAAGATATCTCCTAAGGAAATACCTGAAGCATCTACATGGACATGAAATTTGTTTTCCCAATTTGGAAATATCAAAATAGGCTTTGTGTTGAGCTTCTCCTTTAGGGTCTCGAATGCTTTATCACATTATGGGGTCCATTGAAACATTTCGGCCTTATTTAGTAGATTCTCTAGCGGTGTAGTTATATTTGCATATCTTTGGATGAACCTACAGTAGTACCCTATGTGTCCCAGCGTGGAGCGCAACTGCTTAGCACTCGTAGGTGGTGCCATGTTCACAATGACCGCAACTTTGGATGGGTCTACCAGTGCTCCCTCTGAGCATACTATGTGGCCCAACAAATTTGCATGTGGCACACAAAAGATACACTTTCTTAGATTCAACAATATCTACAGTTCTCTATATCTGTCAAACATCAGACGTAGTAGTGCTACATCTTCTTTGAGAAAACTATATACCGTCCAATCATCCATATAAAATTTAATGAACTTGTGGATAAATTCTCAAAAATATGCTATGTAACACCCTGTTTCCCCCAGTTTGTAAAAATAATTGGACTGGCCAAGAACTGTGGCAAACTCAGAAATGTGTATATGGGATGTGAATGGACCTTGTGGAAAAGGTCTATGAATGTGAATAATATTATGAATTTATATTTCAACACTGCTGAGAGGGGATATGCTGAAAAAGAGACCATGATGGTTGCGGAAAGGTGGTGGAAGGCACCTGGAAAGGTGGCGTTAACTTCCACCAAAAACCAATACCGTATTTGGACTTCACTGGCCTGGATAACCAAAAGCGGCTCGCTAGCCCTGAATTAAATGTATCGCAGGCTGGTAGGTAGATGGCTCCTCAGGCATTAATGAGGGATGGGGAGGTGAACCGCCCATCCATAGAGCCATCAGGCCTGACCAGCGCGACGGAAATCACGCCACATGCAACCTCGCAAGAGGATAAGGCGTGGGGGAGAAGTGATTGGGGGCAGACGTGAGGGGAGAAAGAGAACTCTGGCGATATGCAGAGTGAGTGATATCAGAGAGGAAGGAGAGTAACCTTTGCTCCTGGTCACTGGCAAACAGAGACGCAGTCTCACATCATCATGGTCTCATCTCGGGGGTGGCTAGTGGTAAATCCGCTGGGAGTCACTGAGCCTACGGTTGGGTGGAAACGAGCACCCCTCCCAGCAGTTGCATAACCCTTGGTGTTACCTTCTGATAAGTGTTTTGCCTTTGGCATATTGAAATATATGTATGATGACATTTATGATCATAAGTTGTGAAATTGTGAATGATTTCATTATAAGAATGTTTGTATGGTGTCTTGATCAGTATTGGTAGTTGTATGTTTATATGGAGAGACTACGTATGGCTTATGTTCTCATAAATCATTATTTATGTGCGTACTGATCTGATTCAAACTTCATTTTTGGTTCTCGGGAGAGAGATACCCTTATCTTCCTCAGATAGTACCCTGGGTAAACCTCCCCATAGAGATACCCTTCTTGAAAATCCCATCAAGAGCCTGGAAGGAGGACGTGAAGGTGCAAGGCCTTAAGAAATCCCTGATAAGTATCGAATCGATGGACGAGATCCCATCGGGAGATCTGTGGTCACTCATGACCGTCAGATAAGAGGAAGAAGCTGGAAAGTTATGTGCCTTAACCTTGATAGGTGGTGATCGACAGACGAGATTCTGTCGGGAAGTCTGTGGTCATTCATGACCGTTAGATTTGGTAGGAGAAAGTAGGATGTTAAGTGCCTTACCCCTGTGACTTTTTGTGTCTTTGTGGGTAGCGAAGAGGTCAGGACCATAGATCCCCAAGGTCCATGAGCGCATCCAGACCGTTGATCTTTCCACGTCCAGGGAGTCGTGGGAGAGCACACAAGTTAGGAACATGTCTGAGCCATCAGATCTCGGCTGGAAAACCCGACAGTCGTTGGATCTATCAGGAGATACCCGAGGGTTAAACCCCCAGTGAATAGGGGCGAAAGCCCTGAAATAGATCTGGACCGTCCAAGTAACGTAGGCCACGTGTCAAGAGATTTTCCACTTCGAGAAAATGGGAGTCAAGAACTCAAGAGTTCTGGTGACGAAAGATCGGGGCATTCCATGGTAGAAACCCCAAAGTAGATTCGGGTTGTCTGATTAAAGGAGGCCACATGTCGTGAGATTTCCCATTTCAGAAATCGGGAATCGTGAACTCGGGAGTTCTGGTGATGAGAGATCGGGAAGTTCCATGGTGGAAACCCCGAGATATATCTGGACCGTCCGATTTAAGGAGGCCATGTGTCGTGAGATTTCCTATTTCGGGAAATCAGGAATCACGAACTCGGGAGTTCTGGTGATGAGATATCGGGACTTTCCATGGTGGAAACCCCGAGATAGATCTGGACCGTCCGATTTAAAGAGGCCACATGTCGCGAGATTTCCCATTTTGGGAAATCGGGAATCATGAACTCGGGAGTTCTGGTGACGAGAGATCGGGACTTTCCATGGTGGAAACCCCGAGACAGATCTGGACCGTCCAATTTAAGGAGGCTACGTGTCGAGAGATTAACCACATCGGGAAACCAGGGATAGAGAATTCGGGAGTCCCATGGTCGAGATTTCGGACTCTCATGATGATAAGTCCCGATGAACGGACGAGATTCTTTCGGAGGATCTCAGGGTCTATAACGACCATCAGATGTGAGGAAGAGATGTCGACTTTAATTTGGGGCGTGAATGCGCTTTAGGGTAAGTGGCGAGAAGATCTAGATGGCCAGAGTCCACCCGCCAAGATCTACGGCTGAGGCTTCATTCCGGAGCCCCCTTGTTGTTCTTCCTTTAGTGGTGAGGGGATGGTCCGGAATCGAATGCACAACTCTTGAACGGTCAAGATTTATTCGACTTGATCAACGACATTCAGGCGAATTCCGGACCCCCCTTGCCATTCTTCCTTTAATNNNCCGGAATGGTGTGGCGTGTGAAGTGGGACCCATCTCCTGTCACGTCGCCCACCGTGTCATGTTTCCCTCTCAACCACGCGACAGGGCCCGTTCCTATTGGCCATTCGCTAACCCTGTTGGGAGTCGTCCTTGTTGGCCAGTCACTAGCCCTGTCGAGGTTTGGCAGTTGCAGAGTTGAACAATTTGACATTTCTGTAGTGCTAAGTCGTGAATTACTAAGAGGCACCATGGCTATTTGACCTGTGATCATGACCCACGATCACATGGGAGTAGACAGAAAAAGAGCTAGCTTACGCTAGGCCTCCGTAGATATTTCGGGGGCTTTGATTCTGCAGAAAGCAACGAAAATTTTGATTATGGTAGTGGGTGCGTTACAAATTGGTATCAGAGCATGATTACAAAACTTGGCCTGCTTGGGCTCAGGCACGAGCCGCATAAGAAGATATTGTTATCTACGTTTTCTCCTTAAGAAGAAGGATTGCAGAATGAAACTGTAATCTGGGAAAAAAAAATCTGTAACCCCTCTGTTAAAATAATAACTACTCTTCTAGGAGTAGGGATGCACTGATCATTATCATTTATAACATCTGAGTGCAAATGACAGAGGTGGAATAAATTGTGCCATAAAGTTGCACGAGCCAGACAAGGGACATGAACTGCGTTGTCATGTTTTAGTGTTACGATGGCTACCTACTAAAGTAGGTAGAGTCTCTTGCAATTGAGATGGTTGGATAGTCTGTTATATGGGTATACATGTGAAAATATAAATTATATACTGGGTATAAATAAATATAAATATTGACTAACAACCAGCGTTTGACTTTTCTGCCAAGCGGACGATCAGCCGTGGGAATTTATAGACGTAGAGAATGGTGACTCGCCAAGAGATGGGAGAAGGCTCCCATAATAGAGATGAAGAGTCTGATGAAAGAAGAGCAATAGGGACCCATCCAAATCTAGCTGAGACTGTGAGGAGTCTCATGGTCGAATTGCAAAGCTGCAAGGCCGACAATGAAAGGATGATGAAAGAACAAGAAAAGCAAACTGAAATTAATGTAGTTTTACTGCAGAGCTTATCCGACCTACAACGACAAATGCAGCATGAACCCGAGATGTATAAACATGGTCATATCAGTGGCCATACTGAGAGGAGAACCTCAAGGAAGGTCCACCCCAGAGGTAAAGGACCAGTTCCAGACGATTCCTCTGAGAAGGAAGCAAGTGATTCAGAAGGCTCTTCCAGCAGCAGGACCAGTTCTTATTCTCGAAGAAAATAGAAAAAGAAAAAGACTTCCAAGGGTCATAAATTTGAGGAATTCAGAAAGGCCAAACCTCCCTCCTTCGATGGTGAGATAAAGAAGGGAGAGGAAGCATAGACCTGGCTACTTGGACTGAAGAAATATTTCAGAGTCCATGATTTTTCAGAGAATTTGAAGGCTTGAGTGGCCACTTTCAATTTGAACGGAAAAGCTTCCATCTGGTGGGAATATCTTAAGAATGTGAAAGGGGTCCGTGAGGAGGACCTGTCCTGGAAACAGTTTGAGAAATACTTCCGGAAGAAGTATTTGTTGGAAAAATATTTCGACGAGAAGACTAAAGAGTTTTATGAACTCAAACTGGGGCAACTCACTATAGAGGAATATGTCAACAAATTCCTCGACTTATTGAGATATGTACCCTACATCAAAGCAGAGAAGGCGAAGGTGCAACGCTTCATCAGTGGGCTACCCAAGGAATACCGAAATAGAATTGAATTTGATGAGCCAAAGACCTTAGAAGACACTATTCAAAAGGCAACATATTGTCATAAACAATATGGACATCGGGCAAAGTCTCGTGGATACTGGAAACAGAAGAGTGGTTCGATATTTCAGAAAAAGGGGATCAAATCCTCAGGATTTAAGAACTACAAGAAGAACCCCATAATGAACTTTCCATCCTGGAGTGTACTCCAGCAGAACTTTCCCTCATCGGGCGGAAATAAAACTTCTGGACCTATACCAGTAAAGACTGATAACCCAAAGAGAGAACCTCTGAAATGTTGGGGTTGCGGAGAAGAGAATCTCCTGAGAGACTGTCCACACTGACAACATAACAGTCGGAAAGTTTATAACATTCAGGAAGCTACCACAGTCAATGATGTGGTAAGGAGTGTGTCGCAGATTTATGCAGCATTGGATAATAATCAAGCTGACCACCAAGCTTCAGTGGTGGAAATAGAAGGTATGATTTTCAACCATCTGGTGTCTGTTTTGATTGACCTTGGTTCAAATTTGAGTTATATATCCCCTAAAGCTATTGATAAGTGTAAACTATAGCCTCACAAGAACACCAAGCCATGGTTGGTACAGTTAGCCACTGGCACCAAAAGAAGGGTAGCAGAGGTCATACCAGCCTGCCAATTAATGTTGGGTGAATTCCCCACCCAAGAAACCCTTAACATATTACCCCTAGGATCATATGATATGTTGATTGGTATGGACTGGTTGTCCACCCATAAAGCCAGATTGGACTGTTACCATAAAACCTTAGAATGTGTGAGCAAAGAGGGAAAAAGGATAACCCTTCAAGGGATCCGAAAACCTGTCTCGGTGAGGCAAATATTAGCCCTGCAAATGAGAAAGTATTTCCGAAAGGGATGTCCCCTATATGCAATACAGGTGTTGGAAACCATAGAAGGTGACAAACCCATCCTTGAAGACCATCCTACCCTGGGAGAATACAGAGATGTGTTTGCGGAAGAGGTACCGGGTCTACCTCTGAGAAGAGACATTGACTTCTCAATAGAACTTGCACCAGGAGCGGTGCCGGTGTCTAGGACACCCTACCGGATGAGCACACCTGAGTTAGTGGAACTCAAATTGCAATTGAAAGAAATGATGGATAAGGGTTATATTCGACCCAGTGTGTCCCCATGGAGAGCACCAGTCATGTTTGTGAAAAAGAAGGATGGCACCCTTAGACTGTGTATAGATTATAGACAACTCAATAAAGTGACCATAAAGAACAAGTACCCCTTGCTCAGGATCGATGATCTATTCGATCAATTGGGAGGTGTGTCTATTTTCTCAAAGATTGACCTGAGGTCGGGATACCATCAAGTCCGAATCAAGGGTGAAGACATCCATAAAACTTCTTTCCGGACACGGTATGGTCACTATGAGTTTGTGGTAGTGCCATTTGGGTTAACCAATGCCCCTACCACTTTCATGTGCTTAATGAACAATGTACTCAGTAAATTTTTAGATAAATTTGTACTAGTTTTTATTGATGACAT
>ML808440.1:47316-71809 GCA_009831015.1 Picea engelmannii
GTTTGACCAACCAAAGCTCAATGCCAGACAAGCTAGATGGATGGCCCTCCTTAGAGAATTTGATTTTGAAATCAAACACATTAAAGGGAAAGAAAATAGGGTGGCCGATGCCCTTAGCAGAAGCATGAAAACAATTCACCTGGCCGCGGTGAGTACCTGCGAGACAGATGTCAAGAACAGAGTCAGAAATGCACAAGAGACAGATCCCTTCGTTCAGACTGTGAACCTGTACCTACAACAAGAACCTGCTGGAGTAAAATATGAAGGCTACCAGATGACCGAAGGAGGTCTGCTCACTTACAGAGATAGACTATACATTCCAAATTGTGATGACTTGAAGAGGTTCATTATGGATGAACTACATAAAAGACCATATACTGGTCACCCAGGATACCAGAAAATGATCACTGCCACCAAGAAACAATTTTATTGGCCTGGATTGAAGAAAGACACAGCCAAATATTTGGCCCGATGCATAGAGTGCCAATAGGTTAAAGCAGAACATCGACACCCAGCAGGACTATTGCAACCTTTACCCATCCCAGAATGGAAATGGGAAACCATCTCCATGGATTTTATCATTGGATTGCCAACTTCAACCAAATAGAATGATGCCATGGTAGTGGTGGATAAACTGAGCAAGTCTGCTCATTTCATCCCCATAAAATCAACCTGCAAGGCGATAGATCTCGCCCAGGTATTCATGAAAGAGGTATTCAGACTGCACGGTATGCCGAAAGAGATAGTGTCTGACAGAGACACAAAATTTACTTCCAATTTTTGGAAATCACTGATGGCTGGTTTAGAAACCAAATTGTTGTTTGGCACCGCCTATCACCCTCAAACCAATGGACAGACAGAAAGAGTGAATCAAATATTAGAGGATATGTTAAGGATGCATGTAATGCATCAACCCAGGAAATGGGAAGACTACCTGCCATTGGTAGAATTCGCCTACAACAATGACTACCAAGCATCTTTAAAGATGAGTCCCTTCGAGGTCCTCTATGGTAGGTCGTGTAATACTCCAGTCAGTTGGAGTAATCCTGTAAATAGGATTTCTTTTGGACCCGACATGTTGAAAGAAATGGAACAACAAGTGACTTAGATAAAACAAAATCTGAAGGTCGCTCAGAACCGACAGAAAAGTTATGCTAATCAAAAGAGAACTCCCAGAGAGTTCAAAACGGGAGATCATGTATATCTAAGAGTTAGGCCCGGGAAGAGTTCCCTAAATATGGGAGCTTGTGCCAAGTTGGCACCCTAGTATTGTGGACCCTTTGAGGTTCTAGATAGAGTGGGACCTATAGCCATCGACTAGCACTTCCTCCCATAGTAAAAGCACATAATGTTTTCCATGTTTCATTACTGAAGAAATATGTACATGACGATAATCATATAATTGACTGGTCTGTGATCCAGGTGGAACCGGAGGGAGAATTTCTACCAGAACCCCAATTCATATTGGACAGAAAGGAAACCCCGCTCCAAAACCAAACCATTGCACAGGTCAAGGTGCAGTGGAAACATTTTGGCCCAGATGAGGCTACATGGGAAATGGAGGATGCCATGAAACAAGCATATCCGATTCTGTTTGCATCTGTACATGCATGACATGTTGATAGATAGAACATCGAGGACGATGTTCCTTTAAGGGGGAGGGAATTGTAACACCCTGTTTCCCCCAGTTTGTAAAAATAACTGGACTGGCCAAGAACTGTGGCAAACTCATAAATGTGTATATGTGATGTGAATGGACCTTGTGGAAAAGGTCGATGAATGTGAATAATATTATGAATTTATATTGCAGAACTGCTGAGAGGGGATATGCTGAAAAAGAGACCACGATGGTTGTGGAAAGGAGGTGGAAGGCACCTGGAAAGATGGTGTTAACTTCCACCGAAAACCAATACCATATTTGGACTTTACTGAACCGGAGAACCAAAAGCGGATCGCTAGTCCCGAATTAAATGTCTCGCAGGGTGGTAGGTAGATGGATCCTCGGGAATTAATGAGGGATGGGGAGGTGAACCGCCCATCTGTAGAGCCGTTAGGCTTCACCAACGCGAAGGAAATCTCGCCACACGTAACCTCGCAAGAGGATAAGGTGTGGGGGAGAAGTGATTGGGGGAAGACGGGAGGGGAGAAAGAGAACTCTGGTGATATGTAGAGTGAGTGATAGCAGAGAGGAAGGAGAGTAACCTTCGCTCCCGGTCACTGGAAAACAGAGACGCAATCTCACAGCATCATGGTCTCAGCTCAGGGGTGGCTAGTGGTAAATCCGTTGGGAGTCGTTGAGCCTACAGTTGGGTGGAAACGAGCACCCCTCTCAGCAGTTGCATAACTCCTGGTGTTACCTTATGATAAGTGTTTTTCCTTTGGAATCTTGAAATATATGTATGCTGATATTTATGATCATAAGATGTGAAATTGTGAATGATTTCATTATAAGAATGTCTGTATGGTGTCTTGATCAGTACTAGTAGTTTTATGTTTATATGGAGAGACTACGTATGGCTTATGTTCTCGTAAATCATTATTTATGTGCGTACTGATCTGATTCAGAATTCACATCTGGTTCTTGGGAGAGAGATACCCTTATCTGCCTCAGATAGTACCCTGGGTAAACCTCCCCATAGAGATACCCTTCTTGAAAATCCCATCAAGAGCCTGGAAGGAGGATGTGAAGGCGCAAGGCCTTAAGAAATCCCTGATAAGTATCGAATCAACGGACGAGATCCTGTCAGGAGATCTGTGGTCACTCATGACCGTCAGATAAGAGGAAGAAGATGGAAAGTTATGTGCCTTAACCTTGATAGGTGGTGATCGATGGACGAGATTCCGTCAGGAAGTCTGTGGTCATTCATGACCATTAGATTTGGTAGGAGAAAGTAGGATGTTAAGTGCCTTACCCCTGTGACTTTATGTGTCTTCATGGGTAGCAAAGAGGTCGGGACCGTAGATCCCCAAGGTCCATGAGAGCATCCAGACCGTTGATCTTTCCACATCCAAGGAGTCGTGGGAGAGCACACAAGTTAGGAACCTATCTGAGCCATCAGATCTCAGCTGGAAAACCTGACAGTCGTTGGATCTATCAGGAGATACCTGAGGGTTAAACCCCCAGTGAATAGAGGCGAAAGCCCTGAAATAGATCTGGATCGTCCGAGTAATGGAGGCCACGTGTCAAGAGATTTTCCACTTTGGGAAATCGGGAGTCGAGAACTCGGGAGTTATGGTGACGAAAGATCGAGGCATTCCATGGTAGAAACCCCAAAGTAGATTTGGGTCGTCTGATTAAAGGAGGCCACGTGTCATGATATTTCCCATTTCGGGAAATCGAGAATCACAAACTTGGGAGTTCTAGTGATGAGAGATCGGGACATTCCATGGTGGAAACCCCGAGATAGATCTGGACCGTCTGATTTAAGGAGGCCACGTGTCGTGAGATTTCCCATTTCGGGAAATTGGGAATCACGAAATCGGGAGTTATGGTGATGAGAGATCGAGACTTTCCATGGTGGAAACCTCGAGATAGATCTGGACCGTCCGATTTAAAGAGGCCATGTGTCGTGAGATTTCCCATTTCGAAAACTCGGGAATCGCGAACTCAGGAGTTCTGGTGACGAGAGATCGGGACTTTCCATGGTGGAAACCCTGAGACAGATCTGGACCGTCTGATTTAAGGAGGCTACGTGTCAAGAGATTAACCACATCGAGAAACCAGGGATCGATAATTCAGGAATCCCGTGGTCGAGAGTTCGGACTCTCGTGATGATAAGTCCCAATGAACAGACGAGATTCTTTCGGAGGATCTCAGGGTCTATAACGACCGTCATATGTGAGGAAGAGATGTCGAATTTAAGTTGGGGCGCAAATGCACCTTAGGGTAAGTGGCGAGCAGATCTGGACGGCCAGAGTCCACCCGCCCAGATGTACGGTTGAGGCTTCACTCTGGAGCCACCTTGCTATTATGCCTTTAGCGGTGAGGGGGGGGGTCTGGAATCGAACGCACAACTCTTGAACGGTCAGGATTTATTCGCCTTGATCAACGACATTCATGCGAATTCCGGACCCCCCTTTCCATTCTTCCTTTAATGGGGGGGGTCCGGAATGGTGTGGCATGTGAAGTGGGACCCGTCTCCTGTCACATCGCCCACCATGTCGTTTTTCCCTCTTGCCACCTATACTCCTCTCAACCGCATGACAGGGCCTTTTCCTATTGGCCATTCGCTAACCCTGTTGGGATTCGTCCCTATTGGCCAGTCGCTAGCCCTGTCGGGGTTCGGCGGTTGCAGAGCTAAACAATTTGACATTTTTGTAGCGTCGAGTCGCGAATTACTGAGAAGCGCCATGGTTATTTGACCTGTGATCATGACCCACGATCACATGGGAGTAGACAGAAAAAGAGCTAGCTTATGCTAGGCCTCCATAGATATTTCGGGGGCTTTGATTCTGCAGAAAGCAATGAAAAATTTGATTATGGTAGTGGGTGCGTTACATGCTATTACAATCCTAGAGAAAACTGTAGGGGCTTTCTTTAGGCTGAATGGAATCACATTGTATTCAAATGACCCCCATTATGTTAAGAATGTGGTATTCTTTTTGTCCTCTTCGGAAATCCTTACTTGGTGATACCCCAAAAATCCATCTGTAAATGAGTAAGACTCTTTCCCCGCAACCTATTCTAGCACCTCATCAGTAAAAGGTGTTGGAAAAGGGTCATGCACACTGGCATATTTAAGGCTTATGTAGTCTACACATACCCTAATATCCTCTGTACCTTTCTTGCTCTGGATGACTATTGGGATGACCCATTCTGCTTCTTCTACTGCAAAAATAAGTCCATCCTCCATCATCTTGTCTATTTCCCTCTTAACCTTCTCTTTCACTCTGGGGTTAAGGAGGTATGGTCTATGCCTCACAGGCTTTGATCCTGGTTTTAATTCAATTTTTATTTCTCTCGTAACTCCTTTAATCCCTTTTAACAAACTCTATACTTCTAAACTAGTTTTCTCATCCCAGTAATCTCCCACCATAGTTATTTTAGGTTTCTATGTGGTCCCTATATTGACTTTGCACAACTTTAATGGGTGATTATAAGAACCATTAGTTTGACTGGGTATGATGTTTTGGATTTCTTTGTTCCCTTCTATCTCTTTAATGGCTAAGTTTCTCAATTCTTCTCAATCATCTGAGCTTTCTGAATCCCTCTCAATCTTATAGCATTTTATAGGTCTCTTGTCCAAGTTTAGGTGAAGATAAGTTTGAATTTCTCGGCTATGCTTTGCACATAATACTAGGTCTGATTTCTGTTTACTATTGTTTGTAAAAAGGAATTATTTAATTCTTTGCAAGACTACTTCGAGCTCAGGATACTTACTTGTAAACAAGAAGTCATTGAAAAGTGATATGCCAACGTTTTACAGTAGTTGGTATGTCATCTAGTTTATTCATGTATGAACCAAGCTTTCAGGATTGGACCTAGTGAGTGGGGAAATACTTGAATCCAGAAGCGAGATGGTATCTCCGCAACTTGCCATCGTGTCACGCATTTTTCAATATGTGCTTTAGGATCAGCCTCTCCATTGAACAGTTGAGCAACTTGGAAGTCCGTCTGCATATCTAATTCCAACTGCTCCTTATCTCAAAATCTATATTTGATATCTTGCTTCACATCATCCCAATTTCTAAGTAAGTCTTTGTGATTGGCCCACCATCTAGCAGGGGTGTCCTGGAGGGCTAAATCCAGTACTGAGATCATTTGATCCTCCACTACCTTTTCTTCCATGCTGAGAAAAAAACTGTCAAGTCCTGAGGTACCATCATATCTTAGGTGTTCTCTGATCTTGGTTCCAACCCATCTAGTTTCCCTGACAGTTGTGCATCTCCTTGAGAATCTTTCGTATGAGCCTTGCTGCCAACTATCAAATGCTAGTTATTAATCTTCGTCCGATGATTGTATACTCCTCCAAATTATTGATCCATCAGCAGTAGGATTTATGTAATCTTATCTTGTTCCTACTGTTATAGTGTACAACTGATCCAAGTCTTCTCCCTCCATATTGTTGTCTGTTGGCTCCGTGTATCTGGGCCCTACATACGGATCCAAGGGTTGAACTACCTTGATTCCATCTGCCTCAAATTTCATAGTGTCTTTCTTTAGGTCAATCACTGCATAGTTTTCATAGGCCCCATCAATACCAAGTAGTGCAGGATAAGGGTCCTTATCTCCCATGATTTCAATTACCTCAAAATCATCTATCGTCTTCACCCCCGCAACATTTATTTCCATATTCTCCAGTCTAATTCCTATTGGGAAAATACAATATTGGTTGGCCATTCTTAGTTGGATTGGGTAATAAGTCAACTAGGGTTTTCCTAAGGCTTCCCAAGTAATTTTAGGTAGTATGTTAACATCAAATCCTAGATCTAGCATAACATCCTTAATCTTAAATTCGTCTAGCTGGGATAATAGTATAAACTCTTTTCTCATTCGTGCTTTCCTTCTCTACACTCTCTGAGTACTCTTCTTAGGAAGATTAGTTCTTATTCTTTCTTTTGTGGGTTCTTCATTCCCTAGAACTAAGTATATTGCATTGTGCAACTTTTCTATTAAATGGTCATTCCCAAGAATATCAGAAAATAACTGAAACCAAAGGTCGACTACATTTTGAAGTTTCTTAGGTTGTCTCAATGTGACTACATGGTTTATGGGTGCAGGGGGTGAAGCAGGGACTTGCACAATCTTAGGGTAAACAATAGGATGTGGGGTTTTCTCTTGCATCTCAGGGCTAGGGATATCCTGAAATACTTCTATGGAATTTTTAAAGAACAACTTATGTTTCAGAGGATCATACTTGTCTTCTTTAGGTGTCGTTTTCTGTATCTGAGGTAAATTATCAACATCAGCTCCAGTCTTTGCACCTCCTTGAGTAACGATATTAAGATTGGGCAGTTGTCCTCTAATAACTCTCTTGATTTCTGAAATGATGTGTTTAGTTCCTCGTTGACATAGTCGATCTTCCCATTTTGCAAATAGTTCTAGGGAGTCTTCAGTTGTGTGCCCATTGGTTCTGCAGTGAGGGCACCATGGTCACCTCGGATGAGGACAGTCTATAGCCATATGGCCTTGCTCATCACAGTTGTAGCATATTCTTGGTCCTCTTCCCTTGGTTCTTCCTCCTTTGAAGTCTCCTTCGACTCCACCTCCTCGACCTCTTCCCAGTCCCTGAGGGGTTTCATTCACCCTGAATGTTGTTTGATCCAACTTGTCCGCAAGTGCATCCAATGCTCTACACTAATTAGTAGTATGTGTGGTTGATGCGCAAAAATCACAGTGTACAGTATTTCGTATTGTTGAATACTTCTGAATAATGGGGCATTGTCTCGGCCCATGCCCGTGGATTCAGAAAATCTCATATTACTCGACTGTTGGCATTGCTTGGCTTCCTGGAAAAGCATGCTATGAGGTGGGGTTATGGAATGGTAAGTTTGCAGATAATTGTGAAACTCCTCCCGTGGGTCCTGGTGAGGGTGCCATTGGATTCTGAGGATGTCCTATTCCCCTCATTCGTGGACATTCATTCACCAGATGTCCTTCTGTGTAACATCTGGTACACCATACCTGTGGTCATCCTAGTCTAGGTATTGTTAATTCTTGAATCTTCTCTGTAAGCATTGATATTTTCCCCTGTAGTTGCACCAAATTTGCATCTGATGGGGGTCTAGTCACTTTCAGGCTCCCTAGATATACTGTCATGGCTTCAATCTTCATTGATTGTTCTAAGGCATCTGTCAAAGTGGCTATCCATTGTTGTGTTAACGAAATCCACGTCAGAGGTAGCAATCCCTTAATATACCATTCGTTTGGTGTTCTTCATGAATTGGATGTGTTAACCTCTCTATAGCATCTTTAAACTTTTGGTTGTATTCCCAGACTGATTCACCTTCCCTTTGTTGAATCTCATGCAAATCAGACAGGGCTTGTTGTTTCGACTGAGGTAGCTTAAACTCCACTATGAACCTTGTTCGTACTTGGTCAAGTGTGAACTCTTGACCTTGCATTCTCAGCACTCTTGTATCAATAACCTTCATGTACCATTTGAGAGAACAAACTTGCAAGGTATTTTGGAACTCAACCAATTTATTCATATCCAAAGTCCCTCTGGACCTCCAGATTGCTTCACACAAGAACCAATGTTGTTCAACATCTTCGTCTCCCTTACCCTAGAATTCTGGGTATTGAGAAATCAAACCTCCTGGTCACAGAATTGAGCAATCAAACCTCCTGCGTGACCAGCCATTGTTGATCTTGCTGCTCCTATTAAAATAAAACCTAACTGACTTCGTTGTGACCTACCAAGGGACCCCAATATCCTCCATGTACTTGTGCTTCCCTGTTGTGACTGACTAACTAATTGTACTAGAACAGAATTAGCATAAGAAGGTAGTATTGAATTTACCACTTATATAGAAGACACTTGGGGTATGGGTGATTCGGGGCTGGCGCCATTGGCTTCGAGGCAGGTTTCTTTGATCTGGGGGGTCTCGTTATTTTCCTCTCGAGCACTATTTTTCACCGGATTCCCAATCTTTCTTGGCATCAGGGCTGAATCTTCTCTTTCCTCTTCAATATCCATGTCAGATTCCTTCTCCCTTTCTTCTACACCTTCTCCTTCTTGTCCACCCTCCTAGGGACTTCTTTCTCTATGCGCTTCTCTCTCACTTAATCTTTGACTGGCGAGTCATTCTTGTCTTCTCATCTTCCGCAATTCTTATGTATTTCTTTCCTATACTTCTCCTGGTCCAAATTCTTTCCGCAACTTCTTGGATTGTTTTATTTATTTCTTTATCTTCTTGCACCACCACTTCTCGACTATGGAGGCTCTTTTCAAGGCTCACTCATCTGTTGAGTCCATTTCTTGTTGTTTCCCTCATTTTTCAAAGATCCTTCCCCCCTCTCTCAGGCCATGACTCCACCCCAAACTCACCCTACCCCAAGCGAGGGTGTTTATGTTGCCATCTCAGTCGGGGATATAGTCAGCATCCCCTCTTCCATCAAGAAAACCTTAATCCACAGGGTTATTTCTCTCAATAGTATTCCCCTTGCGTATTTCTTGAAATGGGATTCTACTCATGAAAAATATTGGTGGTTCTCAGCTGCAAACTTAATAATGTATCCTTCTAACGTGGTATTGACCCAAAAATCAATCGCTCGTGTGATCGGACGATCCATTCGATGACTTATTGCAATCTTTTATGTATCCCAAGTACATGTCCTCTTGACTCATTCTTGGAATTCTGGAGCTTCTTAGAGCCTATCTATACAGTGGAAAAGTTCTTCCGGGAACTTAACCCAGAATATCTCGTACTGGTTGATCGATCTTTCTGAGTAAAAGACTGTTTCTCATGTGTCTTTCACAGATTTTCCTCTCAGCTCTTCTTATTTCCATATGAAGGCGTCACAAATTCTCTCCCACCATTGGTGAATATTATATCTGTGAATCCGCGGAATCATCCTCCCTACAAGTTCCCTTTTAACATAGGTCCCAGCAACGGAACCATTTTGTTGGTGTGGGATTGATCAGACCAGGGTCCTTCTTAGGTTACAACAAAAGGTACCGTGTAGTCTAGAGCGCTGGCATTTTCATCTCCTTCGAAGAGAAGAAGTCTCACCCGAAGGGCAACCAAGATAGAACGATAGGGAAGGGCAAGGAGAATATTTAGGTGGGTTCACAGAACCTTCAAGATTCACCATGTTCTTGCGTAAGAAAAACTATCTACATAATATATCTAAACTCATACACATAGGAACTGAAACTACTTAGACTGTGAAAATCATTCATACACAAAAACATCATATGGAACTTATGAGCATAAAGAAGTACTGTAAAGATACAATGCAGAAGTATAAACACAGAATGACGCACCGTATCTAAAAATTTTAGATCCTTCTTTATATATTATCATCAAATCTTAGCATATACAACTTCATAGATACAAAGTAATGCTCTGTTACAGACTTCTAGCTCTGGACCCTTATCCCAGATCTTTAATTACCCAATAAATGTATAAACATTACATTTATAGAACTAAAATCCAACTTATCAACAATAAACGACGATAAGAAGAACAACAACCTAGACAGAACAATAAGGGGAGAACCCTTTTACAATCGTGAGAACCCTTTTACAGTCATATTCATCCATATATATATAAGTTAAGTAGGGTCTTATGGCTTTGGGCTCACATGTTTTCTTGTTCTGTTGCAACTGCTTTTGCCTTTCTGGTGTTGCACTGTCCTTTTCCGCAACCTCTTCCTGTTACTTTTCCTTGCTCTCTTGTCCAGCTTCTTCTGTAGCTTGCGCAACTCATGCTAAACCAAAAATGGGAATGTATCCCTTCTTGCACAGCTTCTAATCAAAAAATGAAGGGCCCAACAATCCTTCCTTGATTATCCTTACCCATTTCTAGAGGAGACCAAAGAACCATGGACAACATTCTATGAAGAGAAAATAGTGGAATCTAAGAATGAAGAGTCCCTTGAAAATTTGTGTCCAGAACCCTTGTGCAAGAGCCAAATCTTTGAAGATCTATAGGGTATTAAAAAGGAGGACATCCAAGTTAGTATTGATGAAGAATAAAACCAAGGGATGAATGACTACATTGAACTTTAGTACTAGACAATCATCAGACCAAAGCACCACTCCATTCTCCAACACTTCTTGGTACCAAATCAATCAGAGAGGTTAGTCCCTCGTATTATAGTATTTGTCAAAGAATATTTTACGAACTTGAATATGAGTATATTTGTAATTCTATTATGCACGTGGTTTCATCGGAAATACTCCTACACTTGAGAAAAGGTTTCCTTTTTCAAGTAGGGTAGGATATTGTAATAAATGAATAAAGAAAATAGTAAAGAAAAAAAATAAGTCTAACTGTGAAAACTGAGATTCTGGTGTAGTTGGACATGAGCTTTGCTTGAAAACTAGGTTACTGGCTGGAAAAGTTCTCAATAAATTTCTTCATATGGTTGTTGGTTCAATATTTCATTTATAAGTTCTTCAAATTGTTTTATTCGGCGTTCTAGTTGGATAATGTGGGATTCCCTAAGGCCCTCCTTCCAATAGATCTTGTCCCATCGACCTCGGCACCTTATATGGGGTCAAGATAAGAGATTTTGATAATGAATTGGAACTTGTATGCCTTACTGACAGGTTTCCTCGTTGATACCAGTGGGAATACATTAATGTCCCTTAACTATGATATCTTATTGGCTACTCGACTTTGACACATTCATTGCTACGTGACAGGATGAATTATGGTACCTTGACACTCATTGTCATTACTGGTGAGTTTTCTTGCGTTCATTAATGGAATTCATCAATGTTAAATAATCCAATGAATCATTTCCATGTTCGATGTCAGCGCATCCATTCGCATGGCAATAATTGTACCATGGATTCAGGTTATAGATGAAGACTGTGAGATGCACCAAAAAGCAGTTGCAACCCTTTTATTTTTTCAAATATAAGGGCATATTGAATAGGCAGTAGTTCCAAAGTTGTAGCGTATTTTCCTGTAGCTTCTAGTTTCCTATAGCATATTCCAGTAACTCCTCCAAGCTTTGGTCATTTGTGGTCTCCCTAAGCAAATTCGGGAACATGGGTTTTGTTAAGAATGAGGTTGTTATGCTTCCCTGTTATGTAAATCAACTAAACAACCTTTATCCAAAGAGTAGGTCATTGATCAAAGCTACAGGAATTCTTGTAGTGCACTATCATTCCCACAACACTTCAATTTTTTCAATATTTCATTGTAGATTCGGTCTTCTCCCTTCAGTATTCAGAAGAAAAGTTGTAATAGCAGCAGTTCTATAGTTTTTTTAGCAGTAAAAGGATCCCCCCAAATCCATTCATCATGATGGATCATCCTTAACATAAGTTCATCCTTCCAAAGTTCCAGCATCTATACCACATATTTTTCTTAGCAATAGTCTTCATCATCCGGATCCCCCCAAATCCATTCATCATGATGGATCATCCTTAACATAAGTTCATCCTTCCAAAGTTCCAGCATCTATACCACATATTCCTCTTAGCAATAGTCTTCATCATCCTTGGTATGTTTACTCTTCACAACTCTAGGTCTTCCTCCAAATCATGCACATTCCTTCCATGTAAGTATCTTTGCAAATGAACAACAAAGGTAACCAGAGGTAAGACATTTATTTTTCTTCCTAGTTTGTTTAAAGAGTGGGAAGTTGATGCAAATTGAAATACTTGAGCTTGTTGTGCTTATGATTCTATCACCTTGTCATTATGACTATATTTCTTTCATTATCCTACATATCCTCCTATACTATATCCACCCCTTGTCATCATATAACCAACGAATTGAAACTGCCATTTTTTCCATACCATTCAACCACCACCTAAATCCATCAAATCATGAACAACACGATCATAGTTTGATCATAACCTATGCATGATTTGATAACCCCTTAATCATGATTCAATAAACCTTTTTTCATCTCTCGTCGAAATTTTGAATCGCAATTTGGATATGAAATGGGTTTTCCCAAATGGCCACTTCCCGTAACTCATTTTCCATTCACACCCGTTCATTTTCTAATGTAGAGCTATCAATTATGTGTGTCCTAAATTTTCCATGCCACAATTCTTCCCTCCAAACAATGCATATTGCAGATGGTGAATTTGTAGGTTATAAGACACATACTAGTATCTATGCAAGTGTTGGAAAGCTACCCAAGATTCAACGCCTGTAATACCCTCTTTAGAACAGCTGGACAGTATCCATTTTTCACTCATTCCCATGGGCACAACGAGAAAATCACGAGGTCATTTTGCAAAAAAAATTGATGGGAAGGTGGCCCGATTTGATGACTTAGTTATGACAATATCAAAGAAGACAATGTCATGTGCCACAAAATTAATTATTTTTGGTGGTCTAGTTATACTTCTAACTTTTTGTAGGAAATACGGTAGCAGAGGAACTTCGGTAGTGGTTCCACATTCGGGGTAATTTCACCTCCTAAGGAAGAAATCAAGGATATGGTTTTTGTTTGGGGCGTCGTCATCGAGATTTCGTGTTGCTCAAACAAACCCAACATACCTACAAAAAGGTGGTAACCTCCAATCAAAGCTACAGTCAACTCAGTCTGTTTTGACCGATTTTGTGGAACAGATGCCCATTTGATTGTTGCTCCATTTCTAGTATGATCTCAAGTTGAATTTCCTTCCTTTCCTCTGGAAACTTCTGAGCAAAATGTTGCAGCGAATTAAGAAAAATCCCAAGAATGAGAATTTGCACAGAAGTTTATATCATCAAAGTCTCATCAAAATATTGATAATGGAAATGGCACTTGGGAATGCTTCTCGACCCATGATGGATTCGATGAAGAAGGTGTTGAAGCTACTATAGAGAATCAAGGATTGAGGACAGGTGAGCCTGAAATCCCAGTATTTAATGATCCTATCATTGATATCAAAAATGAAACTTCCATTCAACAAACAATGTCTTCAAATACTCCCACCTATTAAGTCTCCAGAAAGCTTAGAAGCAAGAATTTAAAATAATAACTCCAAGAATTGACTATCTTGAATAGGTATGTCTAGAATGAAAACAAAATGTTGAAAAAATAGAGTAGGAAGCTCCAAAAGGATAATGGCATACTGGTTTCTCATTGAACAAAAAATTGCAAATATTGGTAAGGAAATGGTACAAGAAGTCCAAGGAACTAGTTTTCCATAATAGGACATTGAAGAGAAGGTTGAGGGAAAAAAAGAGACAGAACCAGAGCCAATCTTAATCCTCCCATTGATGTTTCCATACTCTGTTGATTCAAGTAAAGATTGCTTCAATTCTTTTCCAAACTTTTCCACATCACTAGATGATCCTATTTACATGAGGACATGAAAATATCCAGGCGTAGGGGAGATATTGGTCCATTGTTTTGGTCCACTCTACACTATCAGTTGTCCTTCTTTTTGTCTATTTTAACCTATCCTTACCTATCCCTTTGTTATATTTCCTGATGTTTTTAAGTTAAAATGCCAATACATGCTACAAGGTATTGTTTTTCTTAAATCGTTAATTTCCTTTACTATTTAGTGAATTAGAGAAGTAAATGAATGGTTTTACTATTGATGGTATTTTGATAGTTCAAATCTAATAGTGGCCAGAGAGTTTTTCCACATCATTTTCCAACACATGCGGACAAATATAGAAATTATGCAACATGGGTTTTGTGCAGAACATGCCCAATTAATAGACATGGAAGAATATTCCTTATAAAGCATGTGATGGGGAGTGTAAGGGAGTTTCTTCAAAAAGGATTTTTCCAGATTTCTTGTTGCGACCACTTTTCAAACCACATGCCCAAATTGGAGCACCCAATCAAATAAATGAGTTCAAATCCAGAAAATAGAAGTTATTCTTATCCTTTGTATTTTATGAGATTCTTGTATAATCATCTCTCAATCCATTCTCTCATCGAAATCAATCCAAAATAAATCATGTAACCACCATTTGCTAATTCGCAGAATTGGGCGATTCTAGCAATGGGTAATTCTGATGTATAAATGCCCAATGAGATGATAGATTGTGGGGGGGTTATGAAGAGGAGATTAGACAGTATTGTAAGAAGGAATTGATGAAGTCATCGATGAGATTATATATTTTGAGTTGAAGACTCTCTTTTGTCGTGGATTAATACAAAGCTTTGTTCTTTCATATGAAATTGTGATTGAAGTTTAATATTGTAGTTCATTTCCACAGTGTGCATCGAGATCGGCAGGGCCCCCATTCTCCAGCATGTGTTGTGTCCATTTTATTTCAGTTTGTAGTTCAAATTATAAGTTTGATTTCCTATATGCTTTCTAGTTTAATATTTTTATTTTTGTTGCTTTAATTTCACAGTTGTACACCTACATAAATCACTAAAGATTAGAGAATTGATTTGATTTATAAGTGATCACATTAACATTGAATGAATGAAAAATTGTGATTCATTTCCAACAACAATTAAATGAACTTCGATCCAATGATAAGATATTTCTATCATTTAATGAATTAATGAAAAATTGTGATTCATTTCCAACAACATTTAAATGAACTTCGATCCAATGATAAGATATTTCTATGGTGTCCTTCAATCTTCATTTTTATTTGAATTCACTCTGAGTATATTTGATGGCAGTTACAAGAATATATGGATCTAGTCTTTATTAAAGGATTTGATTATTGCAGGAACGTTTTGATCTATGAACATAATGAAAGATTGTAATATGTATATTGGTGCAATGTATTTTCTTTTTGTTTTGATTCATGAAAAGTAAAATATAACTCATATCAGTAGTTAACTTGGTGACAACACGGTCTTAGTAGCATGAGGGCGTTCGAGTACATGGTTGTTCTTGATATTTAAGATTTTTTACTTTGAAGTTTGCTTTGTGTTTGTTTCTGCAAGATTTCATTTATTTATTTATTTAAAGTTTTTGTTTTTGGTCTATAAGAACCCCCATACACTAATCCATGTGCAAGAAAGAGATTATTGACCAATAAGCAGAATTTGAGAATGCTCAAGAGTTTGTTATTTCAATAATTTTCTCAAATTCTGGTAGCAATTAGAGACAGGTGTGCATCTCTGGAAAAGACATAAAAGCAAGAGTTCCATGACCCACATCTTCAACAAGTATATATAGAATAATTCCTTGATTATCCTTCTCAATTTGCAGAGGAGACCAAAGAACCATGGACAATATTCAATGAAGAGCAGACAGTGAAACCTGAGAATGAAGATTCCCTTGTAAATTTTGTCCAGAAACCTTGTGCAAGAGCCAAATCTTCGAAGATCTATAGGGTATGAAAAAGGACATCATGCAAGTAGTACTGATGAAGAAGAAAACCAAGGGATGAATGACTACATTGAAGTTTGGTACCAGACGATTATCAAACCAAAGCACCACTCCATTCTCCAACACTTCTTGGCACCAAATCAATCAAAGAAGTTGGTCCCTCATGTTTTGGTATTTGTCAAAGCATATTTTTCAAACTTGAATATGATTATATTTGTAATCTTCTTATGCACATGGATTCATTGGAAATACTCCTACACCTGAAAAAATGTTTCCTTTTCCAAGTAGGGTAGGATATTCTAATAAATGAATAAATAAAATAGTAAAGAGAAAAAATGAGTCTAATTGTGAAACTGGGATTCCGACGCAGTTGGACATGAGCTTTTCTTGAAAACCAAGTTATCGGTTGGAAACGTTCTTAATAAAGTTTTGCATACATTTGTTGGTTCAATATTACATTTATAAGTTATTCAAATTATTTGGTTAGATGCTCAGGTTAGATGATGTGGGATTCCCTAAGGTCCTCCTTTCAACAGATCTTGTCCTATTGACCTCGACACCTTATCCGGGATGAAGATCATAGATTTTGATAATGCCTTGGAACTTGTATGCCTTAATGATAGGTTTCCTCATTGATAGCAGTGGGAATATGTTAATGTCCCCTAAACGTCGGATCCTACTGGTTACTCGCTTTTGACACATTCATTTGTGCCTGATAGGATGCATTACGGTACCTAGACACTCATTGTCATTACTGGTGAGTTATCTCTTGTTTGTTAATGAAATTCATCAATGGTCAGTAATCCAATGAATTGTTTCATGTTTGACATCAGCACATCCATTCACATGTTAAGAATAGTACCATGGATTCAGGTTACAGATGAAGACTATGAGATGTACCAGATAGAAGTTGCAACCTTTTTATTTTTCCAAATAAAAGGGAATATTGAATGGGAAACAATTCCAAAGTTGCAGCATATTTTCTTGTACCTTCTAGTTTCCTGTAGCAGATTCTAGTGGCTCCTCTAAGCTTTGGCTATTTTCGGTCCCCCTAAGAAAAATTGGAAACATCTGTTTTGTTAAGCTTGAGATTGTTATGCTTACCTATTATTTAAATAAACTCAACAACCTTCAGCCAAAGAGTAGGTCCTTGATCAAAGCTATAGGAATTCCTAAAGTGAACTGCCATTCCCACAACACTTCATTTTTTTCAGCAATTCATCGCAAATTCAGTCCTTTCCCTTCAGTATTTAGCAGTGACGTTGCAATAGACATGAAGCAATATCTATGAAAGCACTGGAAAGATACCCAAAATTCAATACCTTTAATACCCTCTTTCGAACAACTCAACGGTATCCATTTTTCACTCATTCCTAGGGGCACAATGAGAAAGTCACGAGGGCATTTGCATAAAATTCTGATGGGAAGGTGGCCCGAGTCGGTGACTTAGTTATGATAGTATCAAAGAAGGCGGTGGCATGTGCCACATGGTTAATTACTTTTGGTGGTATATATATACTTCTAATGTTTTGTAGGAAATCCAGTAGCAGACTGCCACCTACAGGAATTCTGGTAGTAGAGGAAATATTGGAGCGCTTCCACGTTCAGGGCAGTTACGCTTCCTGATTATCCGAATTTAGGAGGGGAACAAACTGATTAACAGACTGAATACAATAAACACATAGATATGGAGAATAACACAATTATCCAGTGAACAATATCTTCTATTAAATAATGAAATAGGTTGAAATTGTAAAATTGCAGAACTGAAAACTTGCTCGAATGGTGGTAGCTATCTCTGAGAAGAGATGTGGCAGGTACATGCATCCGTCTGAGAAAAATGGATCACAATGAGGCTCCATAGGATTTTTTTATATTACTCACGAATGCCAAAACCCTAGACATCCAAAACCTAACCCTAGAAGGTGAAATGCCAAAACCCTAGACATCCAAAAACCTAACCCTAGAAGGTGAAATGCCAAAAGTTATGTGTTCCCTATAAGTAAGTTGGTTTAATTTGGTACCTCAACTTCCTAGGGCCATAAATTTTTCATACGACCTTCGTTTTAGGTGCATGATAGCCACTGGAAAGTTCTTTCAAAGAACTACACATTCCACGTCAAACTCTGACTCTGTCTATAGTTTGATTGTGGCGAGCCAAAAAAACAACATTTAGGGCCCCAAAACAGCCCTAGAAGTACAACAAGATGTCATGACATGAAAACATAAAAAATAAGATATTTGGATTAGGTGAGAGGCCACCTGTATCCACCTGGAGGATGTGTGGGGCTTCAGACAGCCCTAGAAGTGTAGAACCCACAATTACAAAGTAGTACAGAAGAACATGTTGAACAAAAATGGACACAAGGAGCCAGTTGGAATAGGTGGGTGGCCACCAATATCCACCTGGATCAATCATACCCCCTTAGGAAGAAATGGTATCCATTGCATTGAGTTCCCCCATCAGGTGAGGAAACTTCTATTGGATTTGGCTTCGGGTAAGCCACTTGCCTTAGTGTAGGAGTTGCCCTGCCTTGACAACCCGATAAAGTTGGATTCATTGTTGGCGAGTGCCCTTGACCTGTCTGTCCATGATCTGATCAATGGATGCTTATTCCATGCAATCAGGGTTGAGATATATTGGTGTCAGTTGTTTTGTGATCTCAGAAGTGTCCAATAATGGTGGAAAATATGGCCGAAGGAGGTCCACATTGAATATGGGATGCAGACCAAGGAAGAGTGGAGTGTTGAGCTCAAAATCATTACTACCCACAACCTTGGTGATAGTGTAAGGCCCAAAACAAAGTGGGTGAAGCTTCTGATGGGGCCCAGTGAGACGCTCCTTCTGCAGATGTAACCATAATTTGTCGCCAACCTAAAACTGGTGTGGTACCCTGTGTTGATCATGCCGCTTCTTGTACTTAGCATTGGATTTCTGCAAAATCTCCTAGACCTGTTGGCAGATGTGTTGAATCCGCTCAATGAATCTGGTGGCTTTTTCAATCGCAGACTGATCAGGGGAAGAGTCTGTATGTGCAGTGGCAAGAGGGAGTGCAACATTAATGGGTCCCAAGGGTTGGAATCCCATACCCACCTAAAATGGGCTATGGCCGGTGGAACTATGGAGAGCCATGTTGTAATTGTGTTGGACATAGAGAAGACTCTCATCCCATGTACGTGGATTCTTAGAATTGTACATGCACAGGATGTGCACAATCATCCGATTGACAACCTCGATTTGGCCATCAGTTTTGGGGTGGAAAGCAGTGTATTTTGTGATCTTGGTGTCCAACAATGACCAGAGACTCGACCAAAAGGTGTTGAGGAACCTGTTGTCTCGGTCAGAGATGATGGTTTGCGGTATCCCAAAGTGGACCCACACTCGCTCGAAGAAGAGCTTGGCAGTCTATTTCATTGTGACAGTCTTCTTACCAGCTGTGAGGATGGCCATCTTTGAAAACCGATCAACGACCACAAACACGCAGTCATTTCCTTGCTTGGTGGACGGAAAGCCAGACATGTAATCCATTGAGATGGATTCCCAAGGTTTCTTAGGAATAGGAAGAGGGGTATATAATCCTTGATTCTTGATGGTTGGCTTGGAAATGGCATAGGAAGTGCAAGATCTGATATACTTGCTGACGTCCTGTCGAAGTTTTGGCCAATAAAAAAAATTTTGAAGAACAACCACGGTTTTCTCTATGCCAAAATGTCCTGCCACCCGACTGTAGTGGGCTTCACAAATCATCTTTGCACGCTCGCTTGTAGGAACACAGACATGGCCCAGGTGGCATAAGAGTATGTCCTGAATGTGAAAATCAGTGACAGTTGTGCATGTACCCAAGAGATGATATGTGGTGGTGAAGTTCGGATCTTGCTGATAAATTTGGGGCCACTCAGAGGCCTCATGTCCACAGGAATGGAGCACAATGGTGAGTGCAGCCACATGGGGTCGACTGACGCAGTCAACGACATGATTAGAGATACCTATATTATACTTGATGTTGAGATGAAACTATTGCAAGTAGGTGGACCACTTCTGATGGTGGTCATTCTGCAATTTCCCCTGTTTCTGTATGAACTGCAGAGGCTTGTGATCTGTGTGTATGATCGTCTCTTTCCCCAGAATGTAATGTCTCCATTGAAGACAGACTTGTACAATGGAATACATTTCCTTGTCATAGGTGGGGTATTTTCGGACAGTATCAGAGAGTGTCTCACTATGGTATGTCATTGGATGCCCATGTTGAGTGAGAATTGTGCCCATAACATAGTCAGATGCATCAGTCTCAATCTTGAATGGTTGTTGCATATCGGGCAAGGAGAGTACCGAAGATGAGAAAAAGCAATGCTTCAGATAATCGAATGCTCATTGTTGCTAGTTCCCCCATGTGAACTTGTCCCTACCATCACCCTTGGTCACCTGGATGAGGGCCGATGCAATATGGGAGAATCCCAACATGAATCGTCAGTAGAAGTTGGTTAGCCCCAGAAAGCTCTGAAGCTCGATTAGTGTGGTCAGGGATATCCAGTCACGGATGACTTGGATCTTAGTTGGATCAAAATGTACCCCGTGCTCATCAACAATCTAGCCCAAGTATTGGACCATGTTCATTCCAAAAGAGAATTTTTCCAAGTTAGCATACAGCTTGTGCTGCCGCAGAGTGCTCAAAACCTACTAAATATGCCACATGTCCTCTTCCCACATCCTACTGAAGATGAGGATGTCATCCAAATATACCTCCACAAAGGAGTTGGTGAAGGGTCTCAATACATTATCCATCAACCTCATGAAAGTGGTTGGTGCATGTGTTAAGCCAAAGGGCGTGACTAGCCATTCGTAGAGACCTTCTTTAGACTTGAAGGTTGTCTTCCATACATCAATTGGTTTGATCAGAACCTGGTGGTAGCCAGACTTTAGGTCAATCTTGTTGAAGAAATTTTCCCCCTTGAGTTGGTCAAGAAGGTCATCAATCCTAGGAATGGGGTAGCGGTTCTTGACTTTGATTTTGTTTAAGGCTCTGTAATCAATGCAGAATCGCCAAGTCTCCTCCTTCTTCTGCACTAGTATAGTTGGGCTTCCGCAAGGGGAAGAGTTGGGTCTGATGTGCTCCTTTTGGAAGAATCTCTCGTATCTGATGCCTTATTTCATCATTCTCCATCAGTGATCCTCGATATACTGGTCCATTAGGTAGAGGTTCGTCGGGGGTCAAATCAATTAGATGCTTGACTTGGCAATGTGTCGATGCCCCTGTAGGTGAGGAGAATATGTCTCTATATTCTTCCATGATCTCATCAACTTGCTTCTGTTACAAAGAGAGGCGTTTTGTAGAGGCCACAGATGTGGCAACGACCTTCTACTTATTGTGAGCACGGATCACAAAGAAGATGAACTTCTCGGTCTATGAAACGACCTTACTACATTGCTTAGCAGAGATTAAAGAAATAGAAGTAGGCGACGCTACCTCTAGGATTCTATACAATTGTCCACCCAAATTAATAACACTACGGGGTCTAGATTCATACACGGCATGACACTTCCACAAATATGGTTGTCCTAAAAGAACATCACAAACTTCAAGGGGAGAAATATCACACAGTACCTCATCTTTGAAAGGCTTGATGTCGTAGGGCAGACGACATTGTTGGACGACATGGAGATCTCGTCCTTGGCGAAGCCAGCCAATGGTGTAGGGTTGCGAGTGCGGTGTCATTGGCAAGTCCAGCCGCTTGAAAACCTATGCTAAAATCAGGTTCTTCTTAATACTGTTGTCGATAATGAAATGACTCAGATCCCCCTTGACCCACATCTATGAGTGAAAAAGGTGTTCCCCTTCCTTTGGTTCTTCTGGTTCGCTCGGTTGGACTTTGGTGGTAGTGATAGTGGCACTGGGTTTAGCATCAATAATCCACTTCCCTCCTTCAAGATTTGACTCAGAATCAAAATCGGCCTCTAACTCGAAAGCCTTCATCTCGGCCATGAGGGACTGCTTGGAGCAGCGTTCTTCGGTGTTGTGCCAAGGACTTTTATGGTACTCACAACATTTTCCCATGTCCTTCTTCGTCTTCTCATTTCCCTTCTTGTGTTGCAGCTTGGACTGGTTGTTCTGAGGGTGGCCATCTCGACTTGGTCCCTTGTTGTGTGGGTTGGGGCTTCCTTTGCCCTGCTTCGGCTGTGAGGGGTTTGCAGATCCAAACTCTCATCGTTTCTACTTATATTTTAGCTCGATATTGACAACGTATCAATAAGTCGTGCCCAAAGAGGTGATGTCCAGGAAATCCATTTTTGTTTGAATGTATCTATGCAAACATCAACGGTATTTGAGGACCAGATGATGCTCAGAGTCTTTGATACCCAATTGGGTGCTTAGGGTATGGAAAATATAGGTGAAATATGGTACTGTTTGGTCCCTTTCTTGGCGTAGGGTGGTCCATATGGTGTACTGGTCCTAGTAGCTTCCCATAGGGTAGTATTGTTCTTTAATGGCATCCCAGAAGGAATCCCATGTAGGGGCCACCAAAAACATTGTAGATTCCTCCATGGACCTTTTCTTAGAGTAAGTATCCCACCAGTCTTTAACATGGGGAACGGCCTTGAGGAGTGAAAAAGTGATATTTTCCCTATCGAAAAAATTATGGACCGAAAAATATCCTTTGAGCAAATTCAACCATTTATCTACAACATCTGCATCTATCAATCCTTCAAATAATGGAATATCAAAATTTACATGTACCTTGAAGGGGGTTGCATGACCGCTTGATGAAGATGGTTCTCCTGTGGGCAGTCATCAAAGGATCTGTGCGAAGTTTTCCATCATTTTGTTCCTTTGTCATGTGAGGGCTTCCTCGAGAAACATTTTAATAGGATCTCCTACTCCATCATCTTTCTTTCCGTCCCCCATGGGTTGTTGTCAGGCTTGGTGCGACCAATCTGGTAAGGCTCGATTGGTTCAAGTCCCAACTTCTTGTACCCGAATCTTGTCAGGGATACCACTGATATGGATTTAGGAGCAGAACGAACTGATTAACAGACCAAATACAATAAACATAGAGATATGGAGAATAACACAATTATTCATTGAACAATATCTTCTATTAAATAATGAAATAAGTTGAAACTGTAAAACTGCAGAACTGAAAACTTGCTCGAATGGTGGTAGCTATCTCTGAGAAGAGATGTGGCTACTACGTGCATCCATCTTAGCAGAATGGATTACAATGAGGCTCCATAGGCCTTTTTGATATTACTCACAAATTCCAAAACACTAGACATCCAAAAACCTAACCCTAGAAGGTGAAACGCCAAAAGTTATGTGGGCCCTATAGGTAAGTTGGTGTAATTTGGTACATTAACTTCCTAGGGCCGTAACTTTTGCATACAACCTTCATTTTAGGCGCGTGATAGCCCATTGGAAAGGTATTTCAAAGAACTACACATTACGTCATCAAACTCTGACTTCGTCTATAGTTTGATTTTGGCGAGCCAAAAAAAAAACATTTAGGGCCCCAAAATAGCCCCGGAAGTACAGCAAGATGTGGTGACATGAAAACATACAAAATAAGCCAGTTGGATTAGGCGAGAGGTCACCCGTATCCACCTAGAGGATGTGTGGGGCTTCAAAAATCCCTAGAAGTGTAGAACCCACAATTACAAAGCAGTACAGAAGAACGTGTTGAACAAAAACAGACACGAGGAGCTAGTTGGAATAGGTGGGTGGCCACCAATATCCACCTGGATCACTTGAGGAAGAAATTGAGGATATGGGTTATGTTGGGGGCATTGTTGTTGAGCTTCCATGTTGCTCGAAAAAACCCAGCAGACCTCTAACAAGGAGGTAACCTCCAGTCACAGATATGGTCAACTTAGTCTATTCTGGCTAAATTTGTGGAATAGATGCCAATTCAATTGTTGCTCCATTTCAAGTTCGATCTCCAGTTGAATTTCTTGTCCTTTCCTCTAGAAACTTTTGGGAAACCTGTCGCGATGAATTGAGAAAAATCCCAAGAATGAGAATTTGTTTAACTCATTAATTTCCCTTACTCTTTAGTGAATTAGAGAAGTAAAGGGATGGTTTTACTAATGATGGTGTTTTGATCGACCAAATCTGATAGCGGTCAGACAATTTTTCCACATCTTTTTTCAACGCATGAGCATGAATTTGGAAATTCAATGACATGGGTTTTGTGTAGAACATGCCCAATTAGGTGAGTGCAAAGAAGATTCCTCAAAAAATGCATGATGGGGAGTGTAGGGGTGTTTCTTCAAATAGGATTCACCTAGATTTCCTGTTGCGATCGCTTTTCAAACCACATGCCCAAATTGGAGCGCCCAGACAAAGAAACAAGTTTAAATCCAGACAATAGAAGCTATTCTTGTCCTTTGTATGTTATAAGGATCTTGTATAATCATATCATAATCCATTCTCTTTTAGAAATCGATCCAACAAAATCGTGTAACCACAATTGATCCGTCGGATCTCAACTTAGTGTGCAATTGTAATTGTGAATGATTTACTTAGCTTGCAAATTAATGTTTTATTTATATTAAAGCATCTATTTAACTCTTAAAATGCTCAAATATATAAAACTTGCAAATCTGAAAATTGACATGA